>SZWC01009567.1:0-12183 GCA_023375785.1 Penium margaritaceum
ACAGTAGTAGTAGCAACTACAGCAGTAGCAGCAGCTTATGCTACAACAATAGCCGCAGAAGCAGCTGCAATAACAGCAGCAACAACAACTGCAACAGTAGTCCAACAGCAGTAGTAATAGTAGAAGCGGTAGCAACAACAACTGTAGCAGCAGCAGCAGCTGCCCTCTTGCTGACACAACAACGGCTCTAGCAAAAGTCGCTACTAACGTCAGCCATCCTCAACTAACGTCATTACTAACGTCACTACTGATGTCAACAACAAAACAAATCTACAGCTTCACTCCTGCAAATAATGCAGCAATAGCTTTTAGCGTCAGCCATCCTAGGCTGGCGTCATTGTTGACGTCACTGTTGACATCAGCAGCACACAAAGAATGAGGGAACAAGGAGGGGAAACAAAGGACACCATGACAGAGCACGTAGAGGGGTCTTCCTCTATTGGAGGATACTCCTTCTTGCAACACCTGTAGTAATTGGAGCAGCAGCAGCAGTTGCCGCCACTAGAATAGCAATAGGAGCGACAGTAGGAGCAGTGGCAGCAGAAACAAAAATAGCAGCAGCTGTAGTAGTAGCAGCAGCAACAGCCGCGACAGCAGCACCAGCAACAGTAGCAACAGTAGGAGCAGTAGCAACAGCCGGGTAGCAGTAGCAGTAGCAGCCAAAACATCAGTAATAGCAACACCAATACCCCGTAGGCTCTCTTGTAGGTAATACTGACAGAACAGATTCACTCGCTGCTTTGCTTCAGTAGCTCGCAACGTAGATACAGCAGCTAGCGGCAATATGGTTGTCGACACCGCTGCTATAGTAGCAGTCGCAACAGTAGCATCCGCAGCCGCCGCAACAGTAGTAGCAGCAGCCGCCGTAGCAGTAGTAATGTTAGCAAGCACCTTTTGTTCCACTCGGGTATGCGAGCCCTGCAGTCTCCTATGCCACATAGTACCTGGCGCAACAACACACCCAACGCCAACAGCAAACGGTGACGTCGGTCCTAGGCCCCACTCTTGGTGCCGGCCGCAGGCCTAATGAATTCAAAACCCCACCGTCGCCGCTTTAGGCTGGCGAATAGTTCCAGAGCTGGGAGCTCAGCTTCCAGATCTGGACACAGGGTAAGAGCTTGTGGCCCTACTATATCCTACCCTTCGACTCCACCCAGGCCGACCAGGTGTATGACGCTGGTCGTGCCGTGCGTGCCCTCGTCTCTGTAGCCCCTCCATCCGCACGCAGTGCCCTCGAGCCCTTCCTCGATGACCTCACCACTGGTGCTCTCCCTGACCTGACAGCGACGTGGCACGTACTTATCCGCCCTCGTTGCTTGTCCAGTGACGCCGAGACCAGCCGCCTGATCCGGGAGTTTAACTCCCTCCGCATGGGAGAGACTTAGATTGTCATCTCCTCTTGGCAGTGTACAGAGGACATCCTAAGCTGCCTCGGAGACGCCACGCCACCCCCTCTCTTCGCGCTCCAGACCATCAACCGCTGTGCCACCGACCCCTTCTCCAATGTCTTTTTTCACTACTCTTAGGACGTCCTCACCGCGATGGCTGCCCAGGGTACCCTCAAGTCCTGGACATACAAGCTCTTCCTCCGCATCAAAGAGGCTTGTCAGGAGTCCCACATCTATCGCACAGAGTCTCTCGCCTCTCCTGTGGTCACTTCCGTGGCCGTCGCCACTCCAACAGTAGCAGCGTCTTCTGGCACCACCTCATCTGGCAAGAAAGTGGACAGGGACAAGAAGGGCAAGGGCCCTCAACAACAGTCTAGAGGAGTTCATCGCACTTCAGCTCGGCCTTCCCCGCCCTCCGCCCTAGGGAAGTACAAGTTGTGTAGTTGATAGCTCCTCCCTACCTTACATAACAGAGTCTGTGCTCGGATTTTGTCATGTATCTTTGTGCACACCCTCCTCTGTCGTGCCTTTCCCACCCGCTCCACTTCGTGACAACGTTGCCTGGTTGGATGACTGGCAGTCCAGGTTCGCACCTCTGTCCACCGCGTCAGCATTGCTCACCCATTGCCATGCGACTGTCAGCGACCTGGCCACACCGGTCCAGGATCCGTCAGCGACTTGGACCATGGACTCCGGGGGCTACGCATGACATGATAGCCTCGCATGAAGCCTTCTGTTTCCTTGGTCTCATCACCGATGTCTCCGGGGTTTGGATGGGTTCTAGTGAGGTATTCCGCGTTTGTGGTGTCAGTGTCGTTCGTTGCTGTGGTCCTGTTGGTGATGTCTTCGTGACTAACGTCCTCTTCGTCCCTTGCCTTGAGCTCAACCTCCTATCTTTCACCGCCCTTGATCCCATGAGCATGGACGTTCTGCACTCGCGTGGTATGGGCACTGTGTCGTTGCGTCCATCAGGTCATATCGTTTTGCATGCCATTGCCCATGGAAACTTGTGGCACATACCGCGTGTGTCTGCTTCTACCTCTTTCCCCTCCTCATCAGCCGACACTGGCCACGTGTTTGTTGTTAGCACAATGTCTTCGTAGCACACGTGTGTCCTGCATTACCACCTCTGTTACATCCACTCTGTTATTGTTGATAACATACAACCACCCACGGGCCTTGATCCAACCTCCTTTCCTCTGTCGTGTCCTACCGAGTGCATTTATTGCGCTGAGGGGAAGATGCACCATTCCACCTACCCCCTCTCTGCCTCTCCAGCAACTGCCCCGCTTGACTTGGTTCACTCTGATGTCATGGGTCCTCTCCTGACAGAGTCAATCGGCGAGCACAGTCGTTATGTATTGACACTTTTGGATGACTACTCTTGCTATCGGTGGGTCTTCTTCCTTCGGCAGAAGAGTGACGTTGCTCCCACCGCTTGTCTGTGCTGAGAGCAAGTGTGATCGCCTCCTCCGCCCCTTCCGTTCTTATCGCAGGTGTAAATTTTTGGGGAAGACCACACTCTTCCTCGCCTCCCGTGGTGTCCATCATGAGACGTCGGTGCCTTACACACTGGCCTAGAACAATGGTTTTGATCGATGGAACCACACCATGGCCGATGCCATCCCCACCATGAGGGTCGAATCCGGCATCTTTGACGGCTTCTACTTCGAGGCCATGACCTACCTGACGTGGGTCTACAACCAGATTCCCCACGGATCCATTCCCCATCAGTCCACACTATACCATCACTGGTGTGGAGAGCGAGCCGACCTGCATTCGGACCGCGTCTTGGGCTACATAGCCATCGTGTGGTTGCCTGCCCCACACAAGGGTGGCAAGCTTAAGACTCGCGGCCATCTGTGCACCTTCCTTGGCGTCTCCAAGGAATCAATCAAAGGCATGGCATTTCTGGGATTCCACCTAGTAGTGCATCGCCGAGCTCCGGAACGCCCTCTGCTTTGAGGACATGTTTCCTTGCGACCTCGTTCTCTCTAGCGCATCGAAGTTCATCCCGTCGCGTGGGGGAGTGGTGGGTCCGTCCTCTATCCAGACGCATCTGGGCGTTCCATTGTTTAGGCCCACGGGTCTGTCTTTGCCGGCTGCCCCGTCCGTGTCCACCAGCCCCTCAGGGCCAGCTGCCTCATCTATGTCCAACAGCCCCTCAGAGGCGACTGCCTTGTTCGTGCTCGCCAGCCCCTCAAAGCTGGCTGTCCTTTCCATGTTTGCCAGCCCCTCAGGGCCGGCTTCCCCATCTGTTTTTGACAGCCTCTCAGGCCCGGCTGCCTCGTCCGTGCCCACCAGCCCCTCAGGGTCGGCTCCCATGTCCATGTCTGCTAGCCCCAAGGGGCCGACTGTCCCATTTGTGTACAACATCCCCTCAGAGCCGGCTTCCTCGTCCGTGCCGACCAGCCCCTTTGAGCCAGCTGCCTCGTTTGTGCCCGCCAGCCCCTCAGAGCCAGCTGCCCCGTCTGTGTCCACCAACCCCTCAGAGCCGGCTGCCCCGTTCGTGTCCACCAGTCCCTCAGGGCCGACTGTCCCGTGAGTGTCCACCAGTCCCTCCAGGTTGGCTGCCCCGTCTGTATCAACGCGCTACACACGTGGTCCAGGCGGGAGCCTTAGAGCCAGGGTGATAGTGAGCACCAAGGCCGCCTCCTTACGTCCCCTTGCGCCACGACCAATGTCATCCCACGAGGCTCCTTACCTCATGTCAGACCCACTTCCTGAGTTGTGAGTGGGGACCCTGGCACCAAGGTACTTGGCTTGGCCACACTGCCAGTCATCACTGACCTACATCCAGGGTCCGCTTTGGGCTATGCCTTGCTCCATCAGGAGCACCGGTATCCTGTTACGGCCACGCTCACGCGGGTGGCACTAGGGGCACGGGACGCATACGCCCTCACTCTCCACCCCACAGAGCGACCAGAGGATCCAGCCACCCTATGTGAGGCTTGGGCATCTCCCGAGGCCACTCACTGGGAGGCTGCATGCAGTGACGAGCTTGCCGCCATTTGGCAACATCACGTCTATGAGCTCGTCGACCTCCCCCCGGGCCATAAGACCATCGGCGCCAAGTGGGTTCTCTGGAGAAAGTGGAAGCCAGACGGGTCCCTCGACAAGTACAAGGTTCGTCTCACAGCCAGAGTTTTACTCAGGTCCCTGCGATGGACTGTGACCAGATCTCAGTCCCGGTCGGTTGGTTCTCCACCAACCGGGCATTGTTTAGCCTAGTTGCCCAACACGGGGGGGAACTGCATCATGTGAATGTGAGCAACGCCTTTCTCCATGGCTCAGTGGAAGGCGAGGAGCTCCACATGGTTCAGCCTCTAGGCTTCAACGATGGCTATGGCAAGGTCTCGAAGCTGCGGAAGGCTCTCTATGGCTTGAAGTAGTCACCACGCTACTGGAACCAGGAGATCAGTCGTACACTTCTCAGCGGTGGCCACCTTTGCAGCTCTACCGACCCTGCACTGTTCATCAGTGTGCGAGGTCATACCCTCGTCGTTGTCTTGGTCTATGTCGACGACTTGCTCATTGCATCGCCGGATGCAGCTTCCATCCAGCGGGTCAAAGACGTGCTGCATGCTGCCAACGGAATGAAGGACCTCGGGCCAGCACAAATCTTTCTGGGCATGGAGCTTGAGCATGATTGCTCTATGGGCATCCAACATGTCCATCAGGCCGCCTACGTCTAGACCTTGTCCGGGCGCTTCACAGAGGGCCTGCCCCTTGTGAAGAGACCATCCTCACCCATGTCGTCCGATGGTCAAATGACGCTCAAGAGCTCTGATCCAGCCGTGGTGGGGGAGCTAGTAGACGTTACCACGTATTTACGCGTCATTGGGTCACTTATGTTCCTGGCGACAACGACACGTCCAGACATTGCGTTCGCCGTCAACATCCTCCCGCAGTTCTCTCACAAGCCGCGTCACCTCCACTTTGAGGCCGCGATCCGACTACTGCGGTATGTCGTCTCTACCTCACGGTGAGGCCTCATGTTCCGTTGATAGCCGTCCGTTGTGGCGACAGGATACACCGATAGTGACTTGGTCGACAATCTGGACGTTAAGAGTCCTACTGGCTGGATCTTCCTTGTTGGCAGAATGACTATGTCCCGGTGCAACAGCAAGCAAGGCTGCATTACACGCAGCACTGCTGAGGCTGAGTATGTGGCTCTTGGTTCTAGCGCTTGTGAGAGCATGTGGTTGTGCCGCCTGTTGTCCGAGTTGCGTCAGTCAGTCCCGTCCATTACGTTGCACAGTGACAATGAAAGTGCCATGGCCATTGCGGTATATGACGGCGTGCATCACACTCGCACAAAGCACATCAATATCGAGAAACACTATGTGTTGATTTTTTGGCGTGTCCTAATTGTGCTCTATTGTGTCCTACCGGCTTGTGTACATCGACGTGCACATGACTGATGACGAGATTTGACGCTGCTAGAGTGTCGTCCGGTTGAGCCGATGCACGCTGAAGCCTACTCCCAGTTCGTTAGAGCCTCCTCTCCACGGCAACGTGCTCAGCTCCATCGGCAAGCCTCCTCAGCGGTCGGGCCGCCGGCGATCACTGCGACCGCAGATGCTGTCTGCATGCGTCAGGTACTTGATCTGACTCTATCGTTGTGTCTGTGGTGTCGTGCTCTGTCTAGGGTCTGTGTCTTGTGTTGCGTGGCACTGTTTGGCGTCATGGACCATCGTAGGCACTACCTGGGTTCAGGCAGCCATAACTCTTTGTTGATGTTTTTCTAGCTGATTATGACGCATGACTACGTTTGCAGCGTCAGTATTTTGGTATCGTCCAGTTTTCAGGCAAAACGGACGACGTCCGGGTTTTGGGCTGTCGGCTGTCTGGCAGGGCTCACCGAGAAAACCCTGGCTGCCAGAAAATAGGTCTAGAACTATTTTGAGATTGGCTGGTTAGCTTAGTAACAAGTTCTACAGAGCTGAGAGGGAGCTAGTGTTGTTGTGTGTGTCGAACACAGCTTACGGTGACCCCTCGGCTCATGTCCATTCACGTGCAGATCCCTGAGACTGACGATGGTGGCAGAATACCGGCGGCCGGTGACGACGGACGCCCAGAAGACTCTCACATTTTTTAGATTCTTGCTTTGGGATAGCACATAGGCGTGCATCCCATCAGGATGTAGATCTTGTTGATGCAGCCGTTCTTGTTCAAACGGCTCCTTGTTCTGACGTGTCTGCAGGGAGTTATGGCCAAAACTGTGTTTTTGCCACTGTTTTGTCCTGCTAGAGAATAGCGCCCTTGCGCACTGCGTGTGTGTGCACCCACTAGGTCAGAGACACTATTTAGGTTGTCTAGGCCTCAGTTGTTATCTCTCTCTGCACAATTCAATGTTTGCAGCTTTTGACACTTGTACGTGTGTCCCTAGCCAACCCCTTGCTGTTCTCACCTCCACCTGTGTGTGCTTGTGAGTTAGCTGGCTGGCTTGTACTGCCACGCCAGTGACAGCAGTGCTAGGAAGCTGTCTCTCATGGTATCAGAGCCACAACCCAGTGGTTGTACAGCTGCGTACCAGAGGCATAGCAACCGCATCAGTAGTGAGCAACCATGGCCGTTGCCTGGAGTCGCAGCAGCAGCAGTACCCACTACCTCGGCAGGAGGTCCTATGAGGACCCACCACCATTTCCACCATTTTTGTGAGAACTCCGTGCACGTTTTGCGGCCGTTCCGTGACAGCAGAAGTCGCTGCGCGCAACATCCGCGGTGTTCCGCGGCGGCGAGGTCTTCGCAGCAGATGCGGCAACTGCGCGGCCGCAACAAAACACGTCGGCGTGCCGCGGTGGCATGCGGAGTTCTGGAGTGCACCTCCTTGTGGTGACAGTGCCGCGGTAGATCCACGGTGATTCCGCAGATCTGCGACATTCCACCGCGGAGCAGCCCTGGTAGCCGTTCCTTGACGATGTTCTGCGGGGGCGTTCCGCAGCGGTGTTCCGCGGTGGTGCTCCGCTGAAGTGTTCCGGAGTGGATTTGTTCCGCGGCGGTGTTCCGCAACACCGCTCTGCAGCGGTGTTCCGCGGCAGTGTTCCGCAGCGGCGTTCCACGGTGGTGTTCCGCGGAAGCGTTCTGCGGCAAACAAAAGTGGGGGAAGCACTCGGTCGTCATGTCGAAGAAAACCCCCGCCAGCGCCGGCATCGACACAGCTGCCGATGGCAGTTCCGTTAGCGGCCAATGCCGGGCTCCGCCATCGTCACCACAACAGCTACTGTAGTAGCAGCAGCATCGTCAGCAGCAGCAATAGCAGCAGCACGGCAGCAGCAGCAACAACAGCAGCAACAACAGTTGCGGCAACAGCAGGAGCCGCAACAACAACAGCAGCAGCGCCCGACGAGCCCGACGACATTGGCGCGCCAGGTGAGCGCGCTGGCTGGCCAGCAGGCCAAGAGTCGCAATGCTTTGATGAAGCAGGTCGCTGAGCTGCACGATCTGATCAGGGGCTTACTACCTCAGGAGCAACAGTCCCAGCAGCAGCAGAAGCAACATCCGTCCGCTAACCCGAGCGAGGACCACCTCACCCATGGCGGTAATGCTGATAAGGTCGCGGAGAACCTCTCGGACTCTGGCAAGGAGGGCGAGCAAGAGGTACTGCGAGCACGCTTCATCCGCCTGGAGGCACGCCGCTGGGCGCGTGAGGCCAATGGCGCCCTCCAGGGCACGAGCTCCAGCGCCGACGCTGGCCCGAGCACATCTCGCCGCCCTCTGACCTTTGAGGAGCTCGTTCTGCGGGCCCGCCTGGGTAAGGGGGCTACCTCCTCTATGCCCGTCCCCGGCGTGGCTTTAGCCGTCGCTCTGCCGACGGTCAAGCCACTCAAGTGGTTTGAGTCGGCCCCTCCCGTCTTCCAGACTGGGAACGAATTCAAGTCCTGGGAACCACGCTTCCGCATGTGGGCCATGATCAAGGGAGTCCTTGCCTACTACCTCACTCCATACCAGGCGTCTGACCCCGACCAGACACAGATGGCGGTCTGCGCCGCTTCCGGCCTGATGAAGGCCGCCCCGGACTTCACCAAGGACTTCATTTGGTTCCTTGGCAATTCTCTGACCGGCTCGGGAGCTGACTCCTACACTTCCTGGGCACTGGCTGTCACTCTGTTTGAGGGCGCCACCTTGGCTCTGACGTCCAAGCGCCTCGCTGATAACAACTCCCTTTGCCAGACTGCTTAGGAGTCTGCAGCTGACTACGGGCGCCGGGCGATGCAGTTGTACGAGGAGCTAGGAGACAATGCCCCTACGCATTACTCCGCCCTCCACATCATCCTTTACGACATCGACCCTGACTACGTGCGCGTCTTCGGAAACTTTGACCAGACTCTACTTTGCGACATGGCAAGCGACGGGACCGTACTGCGCTGGGCTTGTTATTTCTGGTATGCCCCTTGTCCAGTCAACGGCAGATTTTGGTGGGCATGCACTGCTCTACGGAGCAAGTCCCCCGCAGGACAAACTGGGTATGCACTGCGCTTGTAGCGCAAGTCCCCCAGGTCCGCTCCTTGGATTAAATGAGCAAGCGGATTAAATCCAGGATCGCGGGTTCAAGTCCCGCCTAGGGCGCTAGGTCGCACGCCTAAAGGGAGCTAAGATGCGCGAGCACCTAGGGGCCTAAAGTGCGCGCGCACCACCCTAGAGATCGCGCTAGGGCGCCTCGGCCTCAAGCCAAGGCACCCAAGCTCGCCACTGCTATATGTACTACTCATTTGCTCATTCTAAGTATCCACTTCTTACCCTTGAGACTTGTGCTGAAAACTAAGGCATTAGTTGGCCAACCAAGGGCAGATATAAGAGACTTGGGACAAGCTAAAAGGGGAAACCGAGAGGCCACAGAAGGGACAAGCTTTGTGAGCTGAACAGTGTGGAAACACAATCTTGAGGGGGATATCTTCTCATAGGTGAAATGCTATGAGAGGTCGGCGGATGTCACTATACTCCGTTTTCTAGACCGTTTGCCTCAGGCGGGTTGACAAAGGGTTATGGGCCCACACTGATCAGTGACCATTGCAAACCCTCCGCTCACATAAGTGGCAGGTTCATCCGCATCGAAGACTCGCGGCCTTGAAGACTAAGCTCCGTCTACTCCATTGTCGGCCTACCTAGGCCTAAGGTGCGTACAAGTGTGAGAGGACAGACACGAGTTCGGCTCGTGGTCCAAACCGCTCTCCACGGACAAGGAACGAGGACACGCTCTGCCCTTGTGTTTATGACCCTCTAGTCCTAACGAGACAAGCTCTGCCCTTGTGGGTACGACCTCGTGTCTGTGGGAGCACTTCCTCCACCATAGCTAGGGGCCATCAGCTGGAGGGGCATGCAACTGACTGCACCTTGACAACTCGGTAGTAGACATCGGCCTCATCTGCAAACATCGGTCTCAACAAAGTAGAGGAGAACATGCAGAGTCAACGAGAGGACTGCTGACCGACTCGGCACCATGCCGGAGAGTCAGGCGCTCACTCTCCCCTTAAGGCACGCCGAGTTGGGCGCGGCCAATGCCATAGCAAGGTTCGATGGTGAAGCCTTTGGGACCTGGAAATGGCAGTTTGAGGTGGTAATGAGGGTGCGAGGGTACCTGAAGATGCTGCAAGGGATGTACGTGGATCCCGAGGACGAGACAAGCCAAGAGCACGATGCTTGGCAAGAGCGCAATGACATTGTGTTGGCGCTTCTCGTCACTTCAATCTCTCCGTCCCTCCTATCCCACATCGAGGAGTGCATAATGGCAGCTGAGGCTTACACCAAGCTGACGAATGTGTACCAATCGACCTCCCTTGCTAATCGACTATTCATCCTGCAATGCCTCATCGGATTGCGGGTGGGCGAGGGAGAGTCGATCCCCGACTTCCTCAAATAGTTTGAGGGACTGCTTCAAGAAGCCTGTGCAACGTCCTGGCATCTCGACCAAGCCATGCAAGCCATGATCCTCCTCATGGCCTTGCCGCCAAGCTGGGGCCCAATGATCACCACTCTGGGTGATTTTGCGGAGTCGGAGCTCACGTATCTACGTGTCTCCGAGTATGTGCGCAATGAGGCCATGCAGCGCAGCAACGGCATCATCAACAATGCAGCATACGCAAGTGGCTCAAGCGGCACTAACTCCAACCAAGGTAACATTGGAAGCAGTGGCGGTGGTGGGAAGAACGCCAAGAAGAAGGGCAAGTACCATAACTGCGGCAAGGCAGGGCACTAGGCTAGGGAGTGCCGAGCTCCCAAGAAGGAAGGCGGCGGCGGTGGGAGTGGGAACAGCAACCACAGTAAGAAGGTGGACAGCTCAACGAGCGTGATGGCGAAGAGCGACCCTTCGGCGAAGGAGTCAGCACTACTTCGGCCTGGAGCCTTTGGGCTTGACTCAGGCACTGACTACCACACCTCCAGGGAAGCGTGTGGATTCTCTGCTCTCACACCGTCAACCGCCAAGTTCCGGTGCGCCAATGGCGGCATCGAGTACGCAGCGGGTGAGGGAGAGAAAGTTGTGCGAACTCAGCTCAATGGAGCTGAGAAGGAGTTTCGGCTTCAAAACGTGATCTACATGCCCACATTCACCGCGAACCTCATGTCTGTCTCTTGGATCACCGATCACGAGATGACGGTGATATTCACCCTGAAGGAGGCGGTGATCCTCAAGAATAAGGACGTCACCATCTCCTACGCCACATCAGACCTGATCGCCCAGGTGCCAAGAACCGACGGGCTCTACGTGCTGCAGGCTGAGAGCGCTGACGAGGGGCACGCTGCGGCGGCAGAGGCAGTAGCGGACGATGCACCACCGGTGAAAGCCAAAGCACCATCCAAGTTGCCTGCTGTGGCAACCAAAGACGCGGGAGCAGCAACTGCTTCGCTGTGGCACAGAAGCCTTGGGCATGTGGTTGACAGCACCCTGCAGGTCATGTAGGATCAAAAGCTGGTACGCGGGCTGGAAGGGTGCGCACTGAAGGGTGGGCTCAATCAGGGGTGTGAGGCTTGCCTACAAGGCAAGACGAAGCGGAAACGCTTCACCAAGAACGGTCGCAAAACGGAGGCCATACTCGACCTGATCCACAGCGACGTGTGCGGCCCAATGCACACAGCGTCCAACAGCGGCAGCAAGTACTTCCTCACCTTCATCGATGACTACTCCAGAAAAGTGTTTACCTACTTCCTCAAAAATAAAGGAGAGGTGCTGGAAAAGCTACAGGAGTTTGTCGCCATGGTGGAGCGGCAGACTGGAAAGAAGGTCAAGGCCTTGCGTAGCGACAACGGCGGAGAGTACGAGGGGTGCAAGCCGTGGCTCAAACAGCATGGCATCGACCACCAAACGGCCACCCCCTACACACCGCAGAGCAACGGTGTGGCCGAGCGCATGAACCAAACCATTCTGTGCATGACGCGAACCATGTTGTTTGACTCAAAACTGCCACCGCGCTTCTGGGCAGAAGCTGCGCGCACCGCCTGCTACCTCATCAACGTCATGCCAGCCGCAGCACTACGCAGCAAGGGGGCGAGTACAGAGCACAGCAAGGAGCGGATGACGCCACAGGAGGCGTGGTCAGGCAAGAAGCCTGATGCCTCTCACTTGAAAGCATTCGGCTGCACCGCTTGGGCCAAGGTCCAAGACGGGCAGGGAGGCGGCAAACTGGATGCACGTGCGTGCAAGTGCGTGATGGTTGACTATGAAGTCGTGCACAAGGTGTACAGGCTGTGGGACGAGGCAGCTGGGAGAGTCTTTACCTCTTGACACGTAGAATTCAAGGAAGAGTCAAACGGAAAGGAAGAGTTGCTCAACCCCGAGGACTCTCCCAAACAGGGA
>SZWC01009567.1:12793-24381 GCA_023375785.1 Penium margaritaceum
GGCAGCATCGACAAGTACAAGGCGAGAGTAGTGGCAAAGGGATTCTCACAGAGAGCAGGGTCTGAGTACGACGAGACCTACTCTCCTGTCGCTGCCTTTACCTCGATCCGATCCTTGCTGGCTGTGGCTGCTGCACGCGACATGGAAATTCACCAAATGGACGTCAAGACGGCTTTCCTCTATGGGAAGCTGGACAAGGAGATATTCATGGAGGTGCCCGAGGGGGTCGAAGCCAAACCCGGGCAAGTTTGCAGGCTGGTCAAAGCGCTCTACGGGCTGAAACAGGCCCCAAGGATCTGGTACGAGGAGATGGATGGCTTCATGGCCACCATTGGCTTCGCGCACTGCCACAATGATCCAAGTGTGTATGTGCGTGCGGATGACCAAGGGCTGCTGCTGGTCGCACTGTATGTGGATGATCTGATTCTGAGCTCTACTTCCAAGAAGGCCCTTGTGGTCCTCAAAGAGCAGCTGAGCAACAAGTTTCAGATGAAGGACATGGGAGAGCTCGAGTACTACCTCGGCATCGCCATCCACCACAACCGAAGAGCAGGCACCATCGAGCTCAACCAGACAAAGTACATGACGGAGGTACTTCGGCGCTACGGCATGGAAGACTGCAAACCCCTCAGCACTAGTCTCCCCACTGACACCAAACTCACCTCTTCTCACTCCCCCAGCATGGAAGCAGAGAGTCGTGAGATGCAGAATGTCCCCTACCAGTGTGCGGTAGGGAGCATCATGTATGCCATGGTTGGCACACGGCCTGACATCGTGTTTGCTGTGGGTCTGACCAGTCGGTATGTGGCCAACCCTGAGCCACTCCACTGGGAGGCCGTGAAGCAGATTCTCCGCTACCTTAATAGGACACGGCACAGGGGGCTGCGCTACGGTGGCCTCCAAGGAAAAGACCATCTGCGCCTCAAATGCTACACCGACGCAGACTGGGGAGGCAATCTTGACGACAGGACGTCCACCTTAGGATTCGTGTGCATCCTGAACGACGGAGCTGTCTCTTGGGTGAGGAGAAAGCAGGATTGCGTCTCGATCTCCACTGCTGAAGCTGAGTACGTCATACTCTCAGAAGCATGGAAGGAGACACAGTGGCTACGCAGTCTGCTTGCTAAGATGCAAACACCGTAGAAGGAGGCAATTGTCGTGCACATTGACAACAAGAGCGCTATCGACATCGCGTACAATAATGTGCTCTCCAGGCGGACTAAACACATCGACATCCGCTACCACTACACACGCAACTTGGTCACCAAGAACGTGCTGGATCTGCAGTACATCAGGACAAAGCAGATGCTTGTGGACTTCCTCAGAAAGCCGCTTGATGGTGACCAGCACAAGGTTGGTGCACAGGGCATCGGACTGGTAAGCGCTGCAGACGAGGGCTGAAAAGGTGGCCTGACACATGGAGGCCGACATCGTAGGGCTTCGGGCCACTACAAGAGTCTAGTCGCAAATGGACATAGGTGCAAGGGAGAGTTTTATCATTTCTGGTATGCCCCTTGTCTAGTCAGCGGCAGATTTAGGCGGGCATGCACTGATCTACGGAGCAAGTCCCCCGCAGGACGAACCAGGTATGCACTGCGCCTGTAGTGCAAGTTCCCCAGGTCTGCTCCTTGGATTAAATGAGCAAGCGGATTAACTCCGGGATCGCGGGTTCATGTCCTGCCTAGGGCGCTAGGTTGCACGCCTCAAGGGGGCTAAGGTGCGCGAGCACCTAGGGGCCTAAAGTGTGCGCACACCACCCTGGAGATTGCGCTAGGGCGCCTCGGTCTCAAGCCAAGGCACCCAAGCTCGCCACTGCTATATGTACTACTCATTTGCTCATTCTAAGTATCCACTTCTTACCCTTGAGACTTGTGCTGAAAACCAAGGCATAAGTTGGCCAACCAAGGGCAGATGTAAAAGACTTGGGACAAGCTAAAAGGGGAAACCGTGAGGCCACAAAAGGGACAACCTTTGTGAGCTAAACAGTGTGGAAACACGATCCAGAGGGGGATATCTTCTCATAGCTGAAATGCTATGAGCGGTCGGCGGATGTTACTGTACTCCTTTTTCTAGAACGTTCGCCTCAGGCGGGTTGACAAGGCCACCCTCCACTTCCTGGAGATCGCCGGCATGGACGCCGCGAACCGCGCTTGCCGCAGCACCCCTTCAGTTGCCGTTGCCACTGCATCTCCCTCCCCGCTGTCTAAGCCAACAACGGCTCCACCTCAGGGAAAGAAGGGTCGCAAGTCGTCAGGTGGTGGTTCCAGTGGCGGGACCAGCAACGGCACCAACACCAGTAGTGTCAGCCGCAGCAACAGCAACAGGAGCAGCAGCAGCAGCGGCGGCGACAACAGCAGCATCGGTGTCAGCATCGGCTTTGGCAAAACGACGGGCCGCCGGCTTGTGTACTTCAACTGCGGGGGTGACCATCGCTATCCCGACTGCACTCGCCTGACAGGCCGCCCGTTGGACTAGGCCAAGGTCACCCGTGGACTGCAGCAGGCGCATGAGGCGCGCATGCGCCAGACGTCCTGTGCGACCGCCCGCTCGGCCGCCACTACCACAGCCGTCCCAGAGGAGTCCGCTGTCACAACAGGTTCCTCCGTGGATCCTCGCGACCAAGCACTCGCCAAACGCGACAGAACGATCGCCGAGCTGCACCAGCTTCTCACGTTGTGCTCATCTCAGGGAGGTGCGAGCGAGTTGACTGAGTTGAGGGGTCCTACTGCGTGTGGACTGTCCGTGTCGTTGCGTGATGATGTCTATGGTGGTCCCCATGCCCAGCCTTGTGTGCGTGACGGACCTGATGATGTGTCTTGGCTGCATGCTACTCATGTACGCTCCGCTGGTTGCCTCTTCGTGTCCCCCGCTAAGCGTCCTGCTGCCGCGCCTTGTTCCGTCGCTGAGTGCCACATTGCCCCTTGTACGCGTGTCACCGATGCCACCTGGGTCGTTGACTCTGGTGCCACCCATCACATGACGTGTCGCCGTGACGCCTTCGTTGTCTTGCACCCTGTTGGCACTGTTCGCTCTGTTTGCGCTACAGCTGGCCATGAGGTCCCTGTCCAGGATGTTGGGGTTGTGCAGTTCACCAGGCCCGCTCGTCACGTGTACATCTCTGACGTTCTCTTTGTCATTGATTTGGAACTCAGCCTGCCGTCTGTCTGTGCTTGCACCAAGATGGGCCTGGGTATCACGCACACAGCTGCCGATGCTCGCATCTTTGTGCGCGACACCGAGAAGACCGTCCTCAGTGGGACGGTCGTCGATGATCTATATAACATCTTTGGGTCCTCTGTGAGTGCCCCTCCCCTTGCCTCCGTCTCCCACTGCTTGTGTCTTTGTTGCTGGTGCTATATCCCCCGAGCACCACCGTCTCCTACATCAACGCCTTTGTCATGTGCACCTGGGGGCTGTCGACAGGCTGATCCGCACTCAGCCTGCTCTCGGTCTTGATGCAGCGTCCTTCGAGGCGCCGCCCACGACCGACTGTCTGGCCTGTGCTGATGGCAAAATGCACCAGTCTACCTATCCTGCATCTGTCTTCAGGGCTCGTTGGCCCTTGGAGCTTGTCCACTCCAACCTCATGGGTCGGCTCCCTCTCGAGTTTCAGGAGGACCGCGGTCGCTACGTCGTAACGTTGACTGATGACTTCACGCGCATGCACTGGGTCTACAGTCTACGACAGAAGAGCGATGCCGCCATTGCAGTGTGCATTTGGCTGGTCATGGCCGAGCGCTAGTCTCCCCACTGCCTTCAGACCTTTTGCTCGGACCGCAGCGGTGAGTACCTCGGTGACATGGCCCGCTCCTTCACCGACCTTGGTGTCTTCCACAACCTCTCCGCTCCCGCCACCCCCCAGCAGAACGGTGTCTTAGAGCGCTGGAACCGCACCATGGAGGATGCGGTCCGCGCCATGCGCGCCGACAGCGCCATGCCTGAGGCCTTTGCCTTCGAGGGCATGGCGTACATGACCTGTGTGTGGAACCGCATTCCCCACGGCCCCCTCCCAGGTCACCGCCTGTGGTACAGGCGGCGCGCAGATGTGCACCCGGCCCATGTCTGGGGCTCCCTTGCCTGCTTTTGGTTCACACTGGAGCAGCAAGGGAGCAAGCTCTCTCCGCAGGGCCGCATCTGGGCCTTCATTGGCGTTGCCCCGTGGTCAAAGGCCTGGCGATTCTGGGACCCTGAGCAACGCCGCATCGTGGAGTCCCGTGACGCTCTCTTCTTCGAGCATCTCGCCTTCTGCGACCTTGCCCGCATCCATGCTCTGCGTGCTGCTCATGCCCCTAGGTGTGCCAGACCCCATTGTGTGGGGGAGGCTCCTAGTACGGTTGGCACAGTACCCCCGGCCAGTACGGCCACTCCGTCGCTGACACCCCAGGGGCTGTCCCCAGAGGTTGTGCCCACCAGCACTCCCAGTCCTGACCCATCTGCGGCTCGTTCCTCTGCACCTAGCTCTCCGCCCTCGCTTGTGTTCGAGTCCGCATCCGAGTCTGCCGCTGCGTCTGAGGCTTTGCCTGATCCTGTGCCGGCTTTCGCGTCAGAGACTCAGCCTGATCCTGCGTTCGCGTCTAGCTCTGAGCCGTCCCTACCTCCAGCCGCGGACGTGCCTGTGTCTGTCGTGGGCCCGTCCCCGCCTGTTGAGGCCATGCCAGCCTCGAGTGGCACGCCTGCCGTGCAGTCCACACCGGCATGTGAGTTCGCAGAGCCCATCGCTCCTGCCCCGTCGGACCCCTACACACGAGCACCCGGCGGACGTCACCGCCCTCGCCCCACGCGCAGCGTCGTCAGCGGTGACCTGGGCATGAAGGCCATCGGCCTGAGTGCTCGCGGCCTTGCTGAGGTTCATCCTGGCTGTGCCACTAGTATGGCACTACTTGCTCATGAGCGCGGTCTTGCTTGTGACGCCGCTGAGCCCATGGTGACGGTCGACCCTCCCTCTGCGGCATATGCCCTAGCTACACGTAGTACACCAGTGTTGTCTTAGATCCCACTAGTGTGCTTGAGGCCTTGTCGGCCCCTGACGCTGAGCAGTGACGCACTGCCTGCGAGGCTGAGCTCAATGCCATCTGAGAGCATGGTATCTTTGAGCTGGTTGACTTGCCAAAGAACCGCAAGGCCATCAAGGCCAAGTGGGTTCTACGCAAGAACCTCAAGCCAGACGGCATTGTGGAGCGCTACAAAGCGCGCCTGACAGCAAAAGGCTTCTCTCAGGTCCATGGCGTGGACTACACCAAGACCTTTGCCCCTGTTGGCCAGATGATGACCACGCTCACGCTGATGAGCCAGGTGGCACAGCACAACTAGGAACTCCATCAGATGGATGTCAACAACGTGTTCCTGAATGGGGACCTTGAGGAGGAGATCTACATGGTCCAGTCACCCGGCTTTGAGGATGGTACCGGTCGCCTGTACCGGTTGCGGAAGGCCTTGTACGGCTTGAAAGAGTCACCTCGCTGCTGGAATCAGGAGATCACCAGCATGCTGAGACGCGCTGGGTACATTCAGAGTGATGGTGACCCATCCTTGTTCCTCTCACAGTCCCCAGCACCGCTCGCTGCCATCCTCGTCTACGTGGACGATGTTCTGATCACCTCACCCGACCTGGGAGTAGTGAACGCTGCCAAGACCGTTCTCTCCTTGGCCTAACAGATGAAAGATCTTGGTGAGGCCTTTGTCTTCTTGGAGATGGAGATCGTACGCCACCATGTCTGCCGCACACTCCGTGTCCATCAAGGACGCTACGCAAAGACTATGGAGGAGCGCTTTGCCGACCTCCTCGCTGCCGTTCGCACAGCCTCCATGCCCATGACCCCTAAGGGGCAGGCCGCCCTGAAGGTAGATGACCCTGATGACCTGGGGGGGGGCAAGTCAATGTGACCCTATACCTGTGAGTCATCGGCTCGCTCATGTACTTGGCCACCACGACACGGCCCGACATTGCCTTCATTATCAACCTGCTTGCCCAGTTCTCGCAGGCTCCACGCCAGCGAACCCTAGAGGCTGTAGTCCGGTGTGTGCGCTACTTCCTGTCCATTGCACGCTTTGGCCTATGTTTTCCCGAGCAGGTGTCCATTGTACTCGATGGGTACACAGACAGTGACTGGGCGTGGAGTCCAGATGGCAAGAGTTGCATCGACTATATCTTTCTCATTGAAGGCACTGTAGTGTCCTGGCAAAGTGGGAAGCAGGACTGCATTGCACGCAGCACTGCTGAGGCAGAGTATGTTGCTCTAGGCGCCGGTGCAGCGGAGTGTGTCTGGCTCATTCGTCTGTTGCGTGAACTACGTCAGTACATTCCCCCTGTGGTTCTCCAGTGTGACAACATGAGCGCGGAGGCTATTACCAAGAACTAAGGTGTATTCAATGCACGCACAAAGCACATCAATGTCGAGCACCACTTTGTGCGAGATCTGGTTGACCGTGGTGAGATCCGAGTCATCCACGTGGGTACTGACGGGCAATGCGCGGATTTTCTGACCAAGGCTCTGTGTCGTTCAAAGTTTTATGTGGCCACTCATTCCGTGGGACTCTGCCCCATCCCTGTCGTAGGTTGATTCCTCATGTGCCACCTTGCGTGTGCTGTGCTTGCTGCCTGCAATGGCTCTGTGTCTCCTGCTCTATACGATAATAGTGTCTGCATATGCATGGACGTGTTTCGCCCTCCGATCATGGGGGAGTCTTGTTGTGTGTGTCGTACACAGCTTACGGTGACCCCTCGGCTCATGTCCATTCACGTGCAGATCCCTAAGACTGACGACGGTGGCAGAAGACCAGCGGACGGCAACGGCGGACGCCCAGAAGACTCACATTTTCTAGTTTCATGCCATGGGACATCACATAGGCATGCAGCCTTTCAAGACGTAGATCTTGTTGATGCAGCCGTTCTTGTTCAAACGGCTCGTCGTTCTGACGTGTTTGCAGGGAGTTATGGCCAAAATTGTGTTTTTGCCACTGTTCTATCCTTCTAGAAAATAGCGCCCTTGCACACTACGTGTGTGTGCACCCACTAGGTCAGAGACATTATTTAGGTTGTTATCTCTCTCTACACAATTCAATATTTGCAACTTCTGACACTTGTACTTGTGTCCTTAGCCAACCCCTTGCTGTTCTCACCTCCACGTGTGTGTGCTAGTGAGTTAGCTAGCCGGCTTGTACTGCCATGCTAGCGACAGCAGTGCTAGGAAGCTGTCTCTCAGCTAGAACTTGGAGGGGTCTCCCATTGTTGCTCATTCTTCACTCCTAGTCAGTTACTTCCAGTTTTCAGCTGCTTTCTAACGCTAACACTGGCGTGCGCGTTTCTGAGTAACAAACCCAGAGCACTCAGACTTAGATTTTAGAGCAGCAGCAAGAGAGGGCAGCAGACTAAGAAACTAGCGTGGAAGTCCGCGCGCTGCATCAACACCGCCACTGCCGCAACCTGCGCTCTAGTGTATTTTCCATTTCTATGCGCGTTCATTGTTGCATGACGATAGCATGAGCATTGTGTGGGTTGAGACACCACAACAGTTGACTGATTTTTTTCCTAAGGCACTGAAGCGTGACTCGTTCAAGAAGGCTGTGATTGCAATCGGTGTGCGTCCGTGAGGTTCTCTCTCTCCCTATCCACTTGGTCTCTGTGCTCTCTGCCTGTCCATGTACACTGCGCCTATGAGTCATGGGGGAGTGTTGAATTTTGTCTCACATCTCTCACTTGTACTTTGTTGTGTCCTCCCTGCTTGTGTGTATAGGCATGTAAATGACTGACGATGTGACGCGACGATGATGGAGTGTCGTCATGTGATGGGGCCGACGCACGCTGAGGCCTGCACGCCATTTGCTGGAGCCTCATCCCTCCAATGTGCTGAGCCCCATCAGAAGACCTCCTCGGCAGTCGTGCCGCTAGCACGCACTTTCATTGCATATGCTGTCCGCACACATCTAGCACCGTGTTTGACTGCACTATGGCGTTCGCAATGTTGTGTCATGCCTAGGGTCCAAGTTTCATGATTTTCTGGTGTTGGTTTTTGTGCATCTCTCATTGTACTCTGTCGTGTCCTCCCAGCTTGTGTACATCGGCGTGTAGATGACTGACGGTGAGACATGACGCCACTGGAGTGTCGCTCGGTGAAGCCGATGCATGCTGAGGCCCACTCATCCGTCGCTGGAGCCTCCTCCCTCTGGCGATGCGCTCAGCTCCATCGGCAGGCCTCCCCGGTGGTCGGGCCGTCGGCGGTCACTGCCACTGCAGATGCTGTCAGTATGCACCTGGCGTTGTGTCTGGCTGTGGCATTACATCTGTACCATCATGCGGTGCCTAGGGTCCATGTCTCTTGCTGTATGGCCCTGTTTGGCATCGTTGACTGTCGTAGGCACTGCCTGAGTTCCGGCAGCCATAACTCTTTGCTGCTGTTTTTCTCACTAGTTCTGACCGCACAACTGTGTTCGCAGTGGCGGAATTATGGTATGGTCCAGTTTTCAGGCAAAACGGACAATGCCCGGGTTTTGGGCTGTCGGGCGTCTGGCAGGGCTCACCGAGAAAACCCTGCCTGCCAGAAAAAAGGTCCTAGACTGTTTTCTGATTGGCTGGTTAGCTGAGTAACAAGTTCTACACTAGTGGGGGGGAGCTATAACGTGGAGGGGTCTCCCATTGTTGCTCACTCTTCATTCCTAATCAGTCACTTTCAGTTTTCAGTTGCTTTCTGGCGCTAATACATGCGCGCACGTTTCTGAGTAACAAACCCAGAGCTTCCAGACTTGGACTCTAGAGCAGCAGACTGAGGGGACAGCACGCTTAAGCAACGAGCGTGGAAGCCCGTACGCTGCATCAACAACGCATGTTGCCCCAACCTGCTGCCTAGGTTTTCTAGCTTGGTATTAGAGCTAGAGTGTAGCAGCAACAGCAGAAGACTGGTGTAAAGGTGCCAGACAACGCTGTCGGACCCCCATACGCGCTAGTGTAGGGGAAATGCTGCCGGATTTTTCCCGGTAGCATTGATCCGCCTGGTGGTGGCGTCAGATTTTTCACCACGGCCACTGGGCCAAGGGAAATGCTGCCGAAATTTTTCGGCAGCACTAACCCCCACGCGTGATGCGGGGAGGTGAGCGGTAGGCCGCGTCCGACACCTACGGGCGACAACGCACACTGCAAAGTCACCCACGTGCAGTGACTGGCACCAGCATGGAGCAGTAGCAGTCTGTAGCAGCAGCAGCCACAGGCAACGGCAGCGAGTAGTGGCAACAGCAGCGAGTAGCAGCTGCATGCAGCAGCAGCAGCAGCAGGCAGAAGTAGCAGCTCATAGCAGCCTACAGCAGCAACAGCCTGTAGCAGCAGCAGCTCGTAGCAGCAGCTCGCAGCAGCAGCATCCCGCAGTAGCAGCTCGCAGCTGTAGCAGCCCGCAGCAGCAGCGAGCAACAGCAACAGCAAGCAGTAGCTGCAATAGCGTGAAGCAGTAATAGCAGGCTACAACTGCTGCAATAGTGAGCCGTAGCAGCAGCCAGGTGCAACTGCCAGCAGCGGCTGCTGCAGCTCGCTGCCCGCAGGAAGCGAGCAGCGAGCAGCAGCCCGCCGCTCGTAGCTAGCAGCAGGCAGCTGCCCACTGTGATAGACGAGAAAAGAGAAAAAAAACGCAAGGAAAAATTCCTCCACCCCACAAGCTTTGCTGCCATGGCTGTAGCAGCTGCCTTTGGTGCTGCAGCCGCCATTGCAACTGCATCAGCACGCAGCAGCAACAGTTGATGCTACAACTGTAGTCGCAGCAGTATCAGCAGTAGCAACAGCCAAAGCAGTAGCAGTAGGAGCAGCAACAACTACAGCAACAGCAGCACCAGTAGTAGTAGCAGCAATAGCACCAATCGCAACAGCAGTAGTAGTAGAGCCAACAGCAACAGCAACAACAATAGCAGCAGTAGCAACAGCAACAGCTGCTGCAACAGCCGCCCCAACAACCGCCACTGTCAGCATCCCACTGTTGACATCACTATTGACGTCACTGTTGATGTCACTATTTACATCACTACTGATGTCATCAACTAACAAAAAAAACCAAAAAAAGGGGGCAAGGGAAGGGGGAAGCAAACCTAACGGTGGACACGACATCCACCACCCTTAGCAGACGTCAATGTTGACGTCAGCACCACACAAATAAAACCAAACAAAACAAAAGGGCATCACACCATGGCTGGTAGCCCCATTGGGGAAGGGTCCTCCTCTGTTGGGGGGACCTCCACCCCCACTTTCTTGTAGCGGCTGCAGCAGTAGTAGGAGCAGCACCAGCAGCAGCAGCAGTAGCAACAGCAGCAACAGCAGCAGCAATAACAACAACACGAGTAGTAGCAGTAGCAGCAGTAGGAGTAGTAGGAGCAGCAAGAGTAGTAGGAGCAGCATCAGTAGTAGGAGTAACAGCAGTAGCGAAAGCAGCAGTAGCAGCAGCAATAGTAGTACCAGTAGCAGCAGCAGGAGCAGCAGTGGTAGCAGCCCTCTAGTGTTGTTGGCGACAACCCTGATCCCCTCGCTGCTCTTCAGCAACAGCTCGCCGCCCTGACGGAGCAGCTTGCGTCACTGCAACCGTTGGTCTCTGAGACTGCACCCACTACGCTGCAATCCTTCACCCCTCCAGGGCATGCCAGCCCAACTGTGTACGCTGCCACGCACTACCTGGCACAACAGTAGACTTAGCACCACCGGAAGATAGTGACCTCCGTCCTTGGCCCCACTCTGGGTGCCGGCCGCAGGCAAAAGGACTTTGAGACGCCGCCGCTGCCGTTTCAGGCCGGCGAGCAGTTAAGGAGCTGGGAGCTCAGCTTTCGGATCTAGGCGCAGGGACAAAGCCTGTGGGCATTCTACACCCTGCCGTACGATGCAACCCTGACCGACCAGTTATATGACGCTAGTCGTGCCGTCCGTGCTTTAGTCCCTGTCGCCCCTCCGGCTTTTCGCTTCGCCCTCGAGCCCTTCTTAGGCGACTTCACCGCTGGCGCCATCCCAGACCCTGCAGCCGCGTGACACGTCCTCACTCATCCCCATCGCCTGTCCAACGAGGCTGAGACCAGCCGCCTGCTGTGGGAGTTCAACTCCCTGCACATGGGGGAGACCGAGACGGTCACCTCCTACTGGCAATGGGCGGAGGACATCCTTCGTCGCTACGAGACCTCTACCCGACCCCCTCTGGCCGTGCTCCTCATCATCAAGCGCGGTGCCACCGACGCATATGCGGACGTCTTTGTCCACTACCCTCACGGCGTCCTCTCCACCATGGCGGCCCAGGGCACCCTCATGCCTTGGGCATACGAGCTCTTCCTTCGGATTGAGGAAGCTTGTCTGGAGTCCCGACTCTAGCGCACGGGGACCGTCGCCTCCCCTGCCGTCGCCGCCCCTGCCGTTGCCTCCGTGGCCGTCGCCTCCCCTGTCACATCTACCTCATCATCGTTGGGGAAGAAGAAGCGTCGGAACAAGAAAGGCAAGGGTCAGTAGCAACAGTAGCCGTCGGCCGGGTCCAGCGGTGGCGGCTCGGTCTGCCACAACTATGGCCAGCCTGGGCACGGGTGGTATACGTGCCCTCTATCAATGGACGAGGCCTGCGTCACCGCCACCATGCGTCGCCAGC
>SZWC01009567.1:24575-39593 GCA_023375785.1 Penium margaritaceum
ACCCCCTCTGGCCGTGCTCCTCATCATCAAGCGCGGTGCCACCGACGCATATGCGGACGTCTTTGTCCACTACCCTCACGGCGTCCTCTCCACCATGGCGGCCCAGGGCACCCTCATGCCTTGGGCATACGAGCTCTTCCTTCGGATTGAGGAAGCTTGTCTGGAGTCCCGACTCTAGCGCACGGGGACCGTCGCCTCCCCTGCCGTCGCCGCCCCTGCCGTTGCCTCCGTGGCCGTCGCCTCCCCTGTCACATCTACCTCATCATCGTTGGGGAAGAAGAAGCGTCGGAACAAGAAAGGCAAGGGTCAGTAGCAACAGTAGCCGTCGGCCGGGTCCAGCGGTGGCGGCTCGGTCTGCCACAACTATGGCCAGCCTGGGCACGGGTGGTATACGTGCCCTCTATCAATGGACGAGGCCTNGTCCACTACCCTCACGGCGTCCTCTCCACCATGGCGGCCCAGGGCACCCTCATGCCTTGGGCATACGAGCTCTTCCTTCGGATTGAGGAAGCTTGTCTGGAGTCCCGACTCTAGCGCACGGGGACCGTCGCCTCCCCTGCCGTCGCCGCCCCTGCCGTTGCCTCCGTGGCCGTCGCCTCCCCTGTCACATCTACCTCATCATCGTTGGGGAAGAAGAAGCGTCGGAACAAGAAAGGCAAGGGTCAGTAGCAACAGTAGCCGTCGGCCGGGTCCAGCGGTGGCGGCTCGGTCTGCCACAACTATGGCCAGCCTGGGCACGGGTGGTATACGTGCCCTCTATCAATGGACGAGGCCTGCGTCACCGCCACCATGCGTCGCCAGCCGGAGCGCCGTCTCGCCTCTGCCGCCATAGCTGTCGCCAGCTCTGACACCTCGGCCTTGTCCAGCAGCTCCACCACTCCGGTTGCCTCACCACTCCGGTTGCCTCGCCACTCCCGCCACCACCAGCGCCGCAACTGTCGGCGCCGGCACAATCATCCTTCTACCCGGGCTTCGGCACTGTGACCCCGCACTCCGTCTACACTCCCCGGCCGTCCTCCCGTGAGCACCAGTTGGAGCATTTCATCGCGCTCCAACTTGGCTTGCCTTTGCCCTCCTCCTCAGGGAAATGCAAGTTGCATCACTTCTTGCTCTCCTGTCCAGCCATACATGACTGAGGCTGAGCTACGGTCGTGCTGTGTTTCCTTGTCTGTCTTGTTGTCCCTCATGGTCTCCGCTACCCCTTCCCATGATGACGTTCCTTGGCTTGACAATTGGCAGTCTCGGTTCGCGCCTCCTTCCACCACGTCCGCGTCCCTTGCTTGCTGCCATGTGACCGTTAGCATTCTAGCGACCCCGGTCCAGGACCCCGGTGAGACCTGGATCATTGACTCCGAGGCCACGCATCACATGAAGGCCTCTTATGAGGCCTTTAGTATGCTCAGTCCTATAGGCGATGTCTCCGGTGTCCGGACAGGCTCTACCAAGTGTTGCCTGTCCATGGTGTTGGCGCCGTTCGTTTCCATGGTCCCTCTGGTGACGTCTTTCTGACCGATGTCCTCTTCTTCCCCGGTCTTGAGCTTAGCCTACTGTCTGTCAATGCCCTTGACCGCATGAGCATGGACGTTGTGCACTCGCGGGTCTGTAGGCATGGTGTCATTGCATGCGTCTGGTCTTGTTGTACTGCACGCCACCGCCCGTGGCAGCCTGTGGCATGTACCTCGCCTCTCCTCCTCTCCTTCCGTCTCCTCCTCGTTGATCGCCACAGGCCATGTGTTTGTCACCAATACACTTTCTCCTCAGCACACTCGCCTCTTGCACCGCCGCCTCTGCCATATCCACTCTACCACCGTAAACAGCATGCTTCGCACCCAGCCGGCCAAGGGCCTTGACCCGGAGACTTTTCCCCTCCCGTGCCCCACTGAGTGCATTGACTACCCTTGGTCCACACACCCCTTGTCTTCCTCCCGTGCATCCGCCCCTCTTGACCTTGTCCAGTTAGACGTCATGGGTCCTCTCCCCATTGAGTCTGTCGGCGAGCATGGTCGCTATGTCCTCACCCTCACTGACGACTATTCTTGCTACCGCTGGGTCTTCTGCCTTCGGCAGCAGAGTGATGTCGCCCACGTCATCCAGGACTGGCTTGTCCTCGCGGAGCGCGAGTGTGGCCGTTCTTTCTGCCATTTTCACTCCAATTGCGGTGGTGAGTACATGGGTAAGGCCACAACCTTTCTCGCCTCCCGCGGCATCCGCCATGAGACGTCCGCGCCTTACACGCCTGCCTAGAACGATGTCTCCAAACGGTGGAACCGTACTATGGCCGACGCCATCCGCACCATGCGCATCGAGTCTGGTCTCTCCGATGGCTTGTGTTTTGAAGCCATGGCCTACATGACCCGGGTCTTGAACCGGATTCCCCACGGTCCCCTTCCTTGCCAGTCCACGCCGTTCGAGCATTGGTGCGGTTAGCAAGCTGACCTCCGCCCGACTCGCATCTGGGGCTGCGTGGCCATTGTGTGGCTGTCCGCCCCATAGCAGGGCGGCAAGCTCGCCCTCCGCGGACGTCCCTGCACCTTCCTCGGTGTCTCTCGTTAGTCCAAGGCCTGGCACTTCTCGGATCCCTCCCGGCACGGCATTGTTGAGTCCCGGGATGCCCTCTTCTTCGAGGACCTGTTTCCTTGCGACCTCATTCGCTCCGGCTCGTCTGTGTCCATCTCGTCGAGTGGGGGAGTGATGAGTCCTTCTCTGTCCTGCCGCTTCCAGGTGACACATCCCTCAGTCCCTCTGAGCCGGCAGCCCTAGTCGCGGCTGCTAATCCCTCCGAGCCAGCAGCCCCAGTCGCGTCTATTAGTCCCTCCGGACCAGCAGTCCTAGCTGCGTCCACTAATCCCTCCGAGCCGGCAGCACCAGTTGTGTCCACTGGTCCCTCTGGGCCAGCAGCCCTAGTCGAGTCCATTGGTCCCTCCGGGCCGGCAGCCCCAGTTGCGTCCACTGGTCCCTCCGGGCTGGCAGCCCTAGTCGCGTCCATTGGTTCCTCCGGGCCGGCAACCCCAGTTGCGTCCGCTGGTCACTCTGGGCCACCAGCCCCAATCGTGTCCGCTGGTCCCTCCGGACGAGCGACCCCAGTCATGTCTGCTGGTCCTTGCGGACCGGCAGCCCCAGTTGCGTCCGCTGGCCCCTCCGGGCTAGCAGCTCTAGTCGCTCCACTCGAGCGAGCAGCCCCGGTTACATCCGCTGGCCCCTCCGGGCCAGCAACCCCATCCGCCTCCATTGTCCGGACAGACTCAGTGCCATCGCCTGCCCTGCCACGCTACACGCGTGGCCCAGGCGACAGCCTCCAACCCAGATCGTCGGTGAGCACGCAGATCGTCACACCATGCTCCGTGGTGCCTCGACCCCCCGTGGCTCCACGTGTCTCGTCCACTCCCACGGTAGTGAGTGGGGATCCTGGCACCAAGGCCCTCGGCTTGACCACCTTGGCCATCATTGCGGACCTTCACCCGGGCTCTACATTGGGCTACATCATGCTTCATCATGAGCATCGGTATGCTGTCGTGGCTGCACTCGCGCGCATCCCACCTGGGGCTCGAGATGCACACGCTCTCTCGGTCCACTTCACAGTACGCCCGGAGGACCGAGACACCCTACGTGAGGTACGAGTCTCTCTTAAGGGCACACACTAGGACGCTACCTGTGCCGATGAGCTTGCTACTATCCAACATTACCACGTGTACGACCTCGTCGACCTTCCTCCAGGACGGAAGGCCATCGGCGCCAAGTGGGTCTGTCGCCGCAAGTGGAAGCCTGACGGGTCCTTCGACAAGTACAAGGCCCGCCTTACAGCCAAGGGGTTTGCCCATATTCCTGGGGTTGATTACGACCACATCTTTGCCCCAGTTGGCCGGTTCTCCACTAGCCGGGCACTCTTCAGCCTGGTCGTCCAGCATGGGTGGAAGCTGCATCATATGGATGTCAGCAACGCTTTTCTCCATGGTTCACTGGAGGGTGAGGAGCTCCACATGGTGCAGCCCCCGGGCTTCAACGATGGCATTGGGAGAGTGTGGCGACTGCGCAAGGCCCTCTATGGCCTGAAGTAGTCGCCTCGATGCTGGAACCAAGAAATCAACAGCACGCTCCTTCGTGGCGGGCTCCAACGCAACACCGCTGACCGCGNTAAGGGCACACACTAGGACGCTACCTGTGCCGATGAGCTTGCTACTATCCAACATTACCACGTGTACGACCTCGTCGACCTTCCTCCAGGACGGAAGGCCATCGGCGCCAAGTGGGTCTGTCGCCGCAAGTGGAAGCCTGACGGGTCCTTCGACAAGTACAAGGCCCGCCTTACAGCCAAGGGGTTTGCCCATATTCCTGGGGTTGATTACGACCACATCTTTGCCCCAGTTGGCCGGTTCTCCACTAGCCGGGCACTCTTCAGCCTGGTCGTCCAGCATGGGTGGAAGCTGCATCATATGGATGTCAGCAACGCTTTTCTCCATGGTTCACTGGAGGGTGAGGAGCTCCACATGGTGCAGCCCCCGGGCTTCAACGATGGCATTGGGAGAGTGTGGCGACTGCGTAAGGCCCTCTATGGCCTGAAGTAGTCGCCTCGATGCTGGAACCAAGAAATCAACAGCACGCTCCTTCGTGGCGGGCTCCAACGCAACACCGCTGACCGCGTGCTGTTTGTGAGTCTGCAAGGCCAGACAATCGCCGCTGTTCTAGTTTACGTCGACGATCTACTCGTTACGTTGCCAGACACGGCTGTCATCCTGCGTGTCAAGGACCTGCTGCACGCCGCCTACCAGATGAAGGACCTCGGATCTGCCAGAGTCTTCCTGGGCATGGAGCTCGAGCATGATCGCTCTTAGGGCTTCCTGCACATCCACCAGGCCACCTATGTGCAGACACTGTCCACCCGCTTTGCGGAGGACGTGCCACTCGTGCCGACCGCATCCTCACCCATGTCACCCAATGCCCAAGTGAAGCTGAAGATTCCTGACCCAGCTGTTGTGGGGGAGCAAATTGATGTGATCACGTACTTGCGAGTCATCGGGTTACTGATGTTCCTGGCAACGACGACGTGCCCAGACATCACATTTGCCATCAACCTCCCTGCCCAGTTCTCTCAGGAGCTGCGTCACCTCCACTACGAGGCCGCGATCCGACAACTGCGCTATGTCGTCTTGACTCCTCGACGAGGTCTCATGTTCCGCCGTCAGCCGTCTATTGTCGCAGTCGGTTACACCGATAGTGACTGAGCCGGCTTTCCGGACGGTAAGAGGCGCACAAGTTAGATCTTTCTGATTGGCGGCACAGCTCTATTCTGGCGAAGTAGCAAGTAGGCGTGCGTTGCACCCTACACTGCTGAGGCTAAGTACGTTGCTTTTGGCTGAGGCGTGTGTGAGAGTGTGTCGTTGCATTGTCTGTTGTCCGAGTTGCGTCAGTTCGTCGCATCCATCACGTTGCACTGTGTCAATGAGAGTGCCATGGCCATCGCCGTCAATGACAGCCTGCATCACACACGCACAAAGCACATCAACGTTGAGTATCAATGTGTGTATTCATTGTTGCACGACGACAACATCAGCATCGTGTTGGTTGAGACAGCACGGGAGTTGGCTGACTTCTTGACCAAGGCACTAAAGCGCAACTCATTCAGGAAGGTTGTCAGTTCAGTCGGCATGCGTCAGTGAGTGACTCTCTCTATCCCTGCTTGCGTTTCTGCTTGGCCTGGGGGAGTTTGGTCATTGTCTGTGTCTCTACACGCACATGTGCACTACGCCTGTGAGTCATGGGGGAGTGTTGGTTTTTGTGCATCTCTCATTGTACTGTGTTGTGTCCTTTCGGCTTGTGTACATCGGTGTGCAGATGACTGACAACGAGACTTGACGCCGCTGGAGTGTCGCTCGGTGGAGCCAACGCACGCTAAGGCCCACTCACCCGTCGCTGGAGCCTCCTCCCTCTGGCGATGCACTCAGCTCCATTGGCAGGCCTCCTCGGTGGGTGGGTCGCCGGCGGTCACTACCACTGCAGATGCTGTCTGCATGCACCTAGCAATGTGTCTGGCTGTGGCATTGCATCTGCAGCGTCATGCGGTGCCTAGGGTCCATGTCTCTTGCTATATGGTTTTGTTTGGCATCATTGACTGACGTAGGCATTGCCTGGGTTCCGGCAGCCATAACTCTTACTGCTATTCTTCTAGCTGGTTCAGACCGCACGACTGCTTTTCCAGCAGCGGCATTATGGTATGGTCCAGTTTTTAGGCAAAACGGACGACGCCCGGGTTTTGGGCTGTCGGGCGTCTGGCAGGGCTCACCGAGAAAACCCTGCCTGCCAGAAAATAGGTTCTAGAGTATTTTCTGATTGGCTGGTTAGCTGAGTAACAAGTTCTGCACTAGTGGGGGGGAGCTAGAACTTGGAGGGGTCTCCCATTGTTGCTCATTCTTCATTCCTAATCAGTCACTTTCAGTTTTCAACTGCCTTTTGGCGCTAACACTGGTGCGCACGTTTCTGAGTAACAAACCCAAAGCTTCTAGACTTAGACTCTACAGCACCAGACTGAGGGGGCAACAGACTTAAGGAACGAGTGTGGATGCCCGCATGCTGCATCAAAAACACATGCTGCATTAACCTGCTGCCTAGGTTTTCCAGCTTCTAGCACTGTTGGCACTGGGGATGAGTGNTAACTCCTCACTACACATTTTCTAACTGATTGTGACTGCACGACTGTGTTTGCAGCTTGTGTATTATGGTATGGTCCAATTTTGAGGCAAAACGGACGACACCCGGGTTTTGGTGCTCGCATCTCTAAGTAACAAACCCGGAGCACTCAGACTTGTGGCTAGCGAGCAATGGTGTGAGGAGAGGATGGAGCAATGTGGGGTGGGAACCAAGATAGGTTGAGCACCATGCAAGAAGTTCCATGTGCAAATGAGAGTGGAAAAAGCATGAGTCATAAGTGACAGATCTGCTAGCGGGCGAGAGAGAACGTGACGAGCGGGGAGCGGGCGAGGTCCTTCTCGCTCGCACTACGAGGCACAGACGAGCCTCGACCTCAACCCTGCTGGCGGATTTATCCTGCGAGCCTACAGAAGACAGGATTCCGCCGAGACAACCTAAGTGTCATGAACCCGGGTGCTCACTCCCCCCCCAAACAGTGGAACTAGGAAACCTAGTGTTAATGCAACGAGAAACATGTGTCTATGAAGCATTTCTATCATGAGCCATCATGGAAATTGTCATGGCTCCATTTCTTGTGCACGTGTCACCATGAGGAACGCTGTGGTGCGGGCGCCAGTGTCACTCCAGCATCAGTCGCCTGCATAAGTGAGGTGGATGTGCAGCGAGGCCAGAGGTCACGACACGTCTGTGGTTCACAAACCAACACTCGCCCATGACCCACAGCCGACGCACACAAGCACAAGCTCACGGGCACCACATGTGTCACAATATGTGACTAAAAACTGTACACATGCACACAACAACCACTCATCTAGGGTCACCACGAAGACACAACAATCCCACTGCATGCAGGACTGCCTTGAAGACATTGCTGCTTAGTGCCTTCGTCAAGAAGTCAGCTCTCTGCTGTCGTGTGTTGACCCAAACGATCCGGACATCACCTGCAGCAATGCGCTCACGCACAAAATGATGCTCAACATTGATGTGCTTCGTGCGTGTGTGATACATGCCATCATGTTTTGTAATTGCTTTGGTGCTCTGGTTGTCACAGCGCCAAGAGCAACATACTCAGCCTCACTGGAAATGCGTGCCACACAACCTTGTTTGCCACTTTTCCATGACACAACGGTCCCTCTTACCAGAAAGATGTAGCCTATACGGCTGCGAGCATCTGTGTCATGGGCCCAGTCACTGTCTGTGTAGCCATCGACTACAACCGACGGCTGTGCCCGGTAGCACAGACCGGTCGAAGCAGTGGAGAGGGCGTACCTGACGACGTGCAGTGCAACCTCCAGGTGTGGTGCTCTAGGGCACTGAGAGAACTGGGTCAGGAAGTTCACAGAGAAGGCGACATCCGCTCTGGTTCTTGTCGCCAGGTACATGAGTGACCCGATGACGCGGAGATAGTCCGTCACGTCGACTGCCTCCCCTAGCTTAGACACGTCCAGTGTTTTCAGCAACCTCTGCCCAGCTGGTGTCATAGGCGTCAACGTTGTGGGGGTAAACTCAAGCAGGGAAGCAAAGTGCTCCCCCAGACTACAAACGTATGCAGCCTGGTACACATGAAGGGTGCAACGCGACTGGTCACGCTGAAGCTCCATGCCCAAGAAGACACGAGCAGGACCGAGGTCCTTCATCTTGTACGTGGACTGCAGGAGACTCTTCACTAACCTGACAGCATCCTGGCTAGGCAAAGCTATCAGCAGGTCGTCCACATAGACTAGGACAGCCACGAACGGCAGAGAAGGTGGAGTACAAAAGAGTGAAGGTTCCACCGTACTATGTCGGTACCCTCCTTTCTTGAGGGTGGACGTGATCATCTGGTTCCAGCACCGAGGCGACTACTTCAGGCCGTAGAGAGACTTTCGCAGTCGCTAGACTCTGTCAGTGCCATCGGAGAAGCCTGGAGGGAGGACCATGTAGATCTCCTCGTCGAGCTGTCCGTGCAGGCTCGCATTGTTCACGTCCATCTGTTCAAGCTCCCAGTCATGGTGAGCCACGAGACTCAAGAGCGCTCTGGCTGTGGTGTACCGTCCAACCAGTGCAAATGTTTCATCGAAGTCAATGCCTGGGACCTGGGAGAACCCCTTCACCGTGAGCCTCGCCTTGTACTTGTCCAGAGCGCCATTCGGGTTGTAACTCCGTCGGAAGATCCAACGAGCGTCAATGGCCTTGCAACCAGGCGGCAAGTCAACTAACTCATAGACCGCGTGATCATCCAGAGCGTTCAGCTCATCACGCATGGTCGCCTCCCACTGTTGGGCGTAAGTGGAAGCACCTGCTTGACGCACCGTGGTTGGCTCAGGTGGTAGAGCTGTGGTGGCTGACGCAGCGTGACACTCTGCAATGCTGCTCGAAACAGCCACCTCCAATGCGTGTGCATGCTCTGAGGCAAGGAGCGCATAGCCAAGGGCAAAGCTGGGATGGACAACCCCTGTGGCCAAGCCTAAGGCATCCATGCCCGTAGGGAGGACAGGAGACTACCAGTCGGAGACCGTAGGGCCAGAGCGTTGAGGGAGTGCACGAAGGCGCCCGCCTTGGACGAAAGGGTAGACCGGAGCAGGACCATTGGTGGTCAATGGCAGAGATGGACCAACCGCACGAGGAAGGGAAGAGACAGGTGAGGCGGCCACCGGAGGCGTGACCGGACTCGATGGAGAAACAGGTGAGGGGACCGCAGCTGGCTGGACAGCGTCCGAGACAAGAGAGGATGGGGCCGCAGAGAAGCTGCTGGAGGTGGGCGCATGACCGGACGACGAGGGCGGCGAGCTGGGTGCCGGACCAGACGACGAAGACTACAACGAGGGTGAGAGTTGCGGTGCAGCAGCAGGGACTGAAGAGATGGCGGAACTGACTACCCCCCCCAGCCGAGAGAGAGTCAGGAGAGAGGAGGCAGGGGGCAAGTGAGTGAGGTCACAAAGGAAGACAGACTCAAAGAACAAGGCATCGCGGGATTCAATGACGTGCTGACGGACGGGATCCAAGAACCGCCAGGCCTTAGACTGGGCAGACACACCCAGAAAGGGGCACAGGCGGCCACGAGGAGACAATTTGCCATCACGCAAGTCCTCGGGGAGCCAAACGGAAGTAATACTACCCCAGACCCGAGCGAGGCGCAGGTTAGCGCGAGTGCCGGACCAGCGCTCAAAGGGGGTGACTGTGCAGGGAAGGGGACCGTGGGGGACACGGTTCCAGACCCACGTCATGTAGCTCCTCGCCTCAAAGGCAAAAAGCGGGGGTAGGCCGGACTCGGACAAGAGAGTGCGGACGCTGTCAGCCAATGTATGATTCCAAAGCTCGGAGACTCCGTTTTGCTGGGGTGTGTAAGGAGCAGAGGTCTCCAGACAAATCCCGCGGGACTCAAGGAGGCGTGCGGTCAGACCAAGGAACTCGCCACCACGGTCGCTGCGAAAGATTCGTAACGACCGCTGACACGCACGCTCAGCCTGCACCAGCAAGGACGCAACAACGGAATGTCGCTTTTCTGACGCAGGGAAAACACCCAGCAAAACCGGAAAAAATCATTGGTGAGACATAAGACGTACCGACCAACGACGCCGAGGAGGTCATGGGGCAAAGGCCCCATGACATCTGCATAGAAACAATCGAGAGGGTGGGAAGACTGAGAGGCAGACGAAGAGAAAGGGGAGTGATGCATCTTGCCTTGCGCACAGTCAAGACAGTCAGCATGGCAAGGGGCAGAAAAGTCAGACGGAGAGAGGCCAACAGCAGGCTGAAGGCGAAGCATACTGTGAACGGCATCAGAATGAACATGACCAAGGCGGCGATGCAAGAGACAGACAAGGTCAGGAGAGAGGGATGGTGCAACATGAGCAAGCGTAGACCCCGACACGGAGGAAGAGGAAGAGGCATGCAAGGGAACACGGTAAAGCCGTCCACACTGCATGCCACAAAAGACAGGACAGCCAGAGGGACGCAAACAAACAGTGCCAAGACCACGGCTGGCAGTGAAATCCATACTTTGGTCGTCGAGGGACGACACAGACAGCAAGCTGAGCTCGAGCGAAGGCACGTACAAAACTCTGGCAAGTACAGTGCACCACTGGGACCGATGAAACGGACGACGCCAACACCCTGAACGGGGAGCAACTGACCAGACCCAGTGCAGAAAAAGCGGACAGACCCGACAGGGCCCAATGAGACGAACGGGGACCGAACAGACATCATGTGGTGCGTGGCCCCAGAATCGAGAACCCAAAAACCACTGGAGACACGGACAGAGGGCAGAACACGGGAGGTGGCGACAGTGCCGATAGAGGACCTGGAGGAGACAGGTGACTCACTGAGGGAGAGACAATGAGGAAAGACGACAGATTGCCGGTGCTCAATCCACGGGACGAACACATGCAACGAGTCCAGAACGTGACCAGGGGATGTCCACGGAGGACACTGTCTGTCTGACACGTGAGACCTCTGGCCGTCGATGCAACACCCTCACCTCCCTGATCGCGAAGGCGTAGAAGCTGAAGAAGGGACTGCTCCAGCTGGCGCTCCCGATCACCACGGTCACCGTCCACCGACGCCGGCGAGGCCGGAGTAGACACGCTCGAGGAAGAAGGGAACCACAGCGGCGGTGTGCAAGAGGAGGGGGGAGGACCCGCATAAGTGGGTGCACCGGATGGAGGAGGCCAGCCCCAGGGGTAGGGACCAGGAGGCAGAAAGGACGGCAAGCCAGTGGTAGAGTGGGCGTGGGCAGAGGTGGTGGCAGGCGGACGCCAAGAGGCCGGAGAGGCGTAGGGTGACGGCGTGGAGGAGCCAGAAGTGCAAGCCCAGTGTGCGCGCATGGCCCGAGCGAGACGAAGATCGTCCGGAGGGGCGGGACAGGAACGGGCGGAATGCTCGAAGGAGCCGTAGTTCCAGCATACGACGGCACCGGGAGTCCAGGAGGAAGGAGTGCTACCCTTGTCCTTCCCCTTGCCTTTGCCCTTCCCCTTGCCCTTTCCACGTCCTTGGGAGGCAAGGGCAGAAGCAATAGGGGGCAAGGCAGGCGAGGAAGAGGAGGAAGGACCAGAGGAAGAAGCGGGTGCAGCAGCGGTGTCGAGTGCAGCAACACCTGTGACAGCGGAACGGTAGAGGCGCTTGTTTTGAAGGCTAATCCACCAGGTAGCAAGGCGCTCGGAGGTGAAATCCCAGAGAGCCCCTACCCCAGGCGGCGAATCTGGGGGAACGGGCTGTCAGGCAAGTTGCTATAGCTCGTCAGTTTTGACGTCACGAAGGAGGTCGGACAACTCCAGGATGAGGCCGTTAACCATTGTGAGGACGGCAGAGACCTGGCCAGGCGCTGCTTTGCCAAGCTCGCAAAGGACCTTGAGACCGCGCGACCAGTATGCATCAGCGGTCTCGTCACTACGCATGAGAAGCGTGTTGAACTGGACTGTGAGAGCGCTCTGAGCGGCTTGGCCAGTTACAGTGGTGCGACGACGCAGCATGGCATATGCGCCGATAAGATCGGCCAGACGCTGGACAGCAGGGTCAACATTGAACGTGCCGACATCATCAATCAGCGACTCAGGAGCGGCAGCGATGAGGGCGCGCACGGCACGGGCAGATTCAGTTGCAAGGGGAATGAAGGGATCAACAGTTGGGGAGTAGTACTCCCACAGCTGCTCCCCTTGAGCCCACGCGCTAAAGCGCACTTCCCAGGAGGTGAAGGCCAGTCCAGAGGAGAGGGAAGGCGGTTGCGAGAAGAAGTCATGCTGGCGAGGTGCAGGCGGAGTGATAGCTGCAGTGGGGTGATTGGTCTGAGCAGCGACAGAAGTGCTAGAGGGGGTGCCAGCGGCGGGCGGGGCTGTAGACACGGCAGGGAGGCGACGCAAGACAATAGCGGCGACTTCATCAGCGAAGGCGGCACGATTGTCCTCTGCCAATTTAAGGCAATCTTCAGCTTCCTGCTGAGCCTCGCGAGCGAGAGTCAGCTGATGCTGAAGGATAGCGATGACTGACTCGTCGTCACCAAGGATGGTGACGACGTGAGGGCTCTGCCCGGCAGATTTGGGTAGAGTTTCCCCAGCCCCCTGTGGGCGTGGGAAATGTGGGGGTGCCTGAGGCAAAGTACCTGAACACTGCAGGACAGCCCATCCCGAGTCAGACAGAATAAGCCAGTAGAGAGAACAAGAGAAGGCATCAGGGGACAAAAGCATGCACGATAGAGAGTCATGTAGTGAAAGGAGGAGACGGACTGCGCAGGAAGGCTAAGAGTGGTGGAACCGCAGCAGCGGAGGCAGCGGAGAGAATGGCAACAGTGGAGGCGACTAGCACCACCAGAGCAAGCGCTCCAGTGACAAACGCGGCACTGAGGGTGGTGATGACTTCAGCAATGGAGACCGACGCAGTGACAAAGCTGGAGGCGACAGATGGAGTAGATACTGCTGCAATGACAACGGCGGCCGTCGAGGTGCGGATGGAAGGTGCAGCCGTCGCTATCGCAGATGCAAGCTTTCGCAGGTGCAATGGCATACCCTGCTGCAGAAATCTAGGTCCCTATGTCAGCGGCTGCTGCAGCAATGGGACCGACGACGACCGCAGCTGTGTACGCCTCTGTTGCACGTCCTGCTGAGGTCAAGGCAGGTGCACGAGAGGCTCTAACGGCAGCGGCAAACGTAGCGGCGGCTGCTGCAGCTGCGTCTATAACTGCGGCTGTCGTTCGAGTGAGGGCACTCACAACGCCAACGACGTCCTCGGTAAAGGCAACGTACAGATTGGGAGAGACCTGCAGTTGCGGACCCCCCCCAGGAGAAAGAGGTGGGGAGACGCTTACTGGTCTCTGGCAAGCAGTCCGAGTAGACGGCGCTGCCGTGGACGCAGACCCTCGGTCGCTACTCATGCCTCTGCGACGTCTTGCGTGACGATGCAGCGGCCCTCCTTCGTAGTAATCACCAGGAGGAAGCGCGCACTGAGCGTCACGAAGAGCCAGCGTGGTGGAGGCAGCACCACCGAAGCGGTGCACTTTTCTGCCGATGTGGCTGATGTTGGGGCTGGTGCGGCTGCCAGCGCTGTTGCGAAAACGACACGCTGTTGCGCGTGCTGCGCTGCGGCTACCAACAATGCTGCTCCTGCTGTTCCCGATGCTACTGCTGCGGCTGATGCGGCTGCAATGCTGCTGCTGACAGCAATGCCGCTGCCACTGCTCCGGATACTGCTACTGCTGCGGCTGAGGCGGCTGCCAACACTGTTGCTGTGGACAATACTGCTGCTGCTGCGGCTGACGGGGCTGCCAGCGCTGCTGCTAACAATGTTGCTGCTGCTGCTCCCGATGTTGTTGCTGCTGTGACTGATGCGGCTGCCAATGCTGCTGTTGCCGCAGCTGACGGGGCTGCCAGCGTAGCTGATAACAATGCTGTTGCTGCTGCTCCCGATGCCGCTGCTGCTGCGGCTGATGCGGCTGCAATGCTGCTGCTAACAGCAATGCCGCTGCCACTCCTCCGGAAGCTGCTGCTGCTGCGACTGAGACGGCTGCCAACACTGTTGCTGTGGACGATGATGCTGCTGCTGCCGATCTGCTGCAGTAGACGAGCACCTCCGGCAGTCACAGTGATAACTGTGACTGTGACTGAACGGCTGCTGCCTCTATGGCTAAGGCGGCTGCTGGTGTGTGTGCTGCTGTGGGCTACAAGAGGAGACTGCCGCAACTGCTGCTGGCGAGTAGATGCACCAGCGGTTGCAGTTGTGACCGCTACAACTGTCAACGTGCGGATGCCACCAGCACAGTCAAACGGACACGTCAATGCCGCCGGACGACCCTTGAGACGCGAGCACGGGGTTGCGGTGGGAGCTGCGTAGATCGCAACTGTTATGGTTGCGAGCGACGTGCGGGAAGGAGAGATCCGCGGGAAAAGGAAGAAACCCTAACCCGCGGTTTTTTNCGACCGCCGAGACTGGAGGCCGAAGGCTAGGGTGGAGAAGAATCCTCCTCCCTAAGAGCGTGTAGGACCGCTGGAGAATAGCAGAGACGGCGGAAGCGGTGGCAGCGTCGGCGAAGTGTCACGCGCCAATAGGATCTTGCGCGCGTTCTCGCGCGTGATGCGTTCCCTCCTCACACTGCTCTGATACCAGTGGCTAGCGAGCTATGGTGTGAGGAGAGGATGGAGCAATGTGGGGTGGGATCCAGGATAGGTTGAGCACCATGCAAGAAGTTCCATGCGCAAATGAGAGTGGCAAAAGCACAAGTCACAAGTGACAGATCTGCTAGCGGGCGAGAGAGAACGTGACGAGCGGGGAGCGGCGAGCTCCTTTTCGCTCGCACTAGGAGGCACAGACGAGCCTCGACCTCAACCCTGCTGGCGGATCTATCCTGCGAGCATGCAAAAGACAGGATTCCGCCGAGACAACCTAAGTGTCATGAACCCGGGTGCTCAC
>SZWC01009567.1:65354-93201 GCA_023375785.1 Penium margaritaceum
TGGATATAATTCCACATGCTCACCTTCACTGGTGTGGTCTTCATCTGCTCCACCAGTGATACCTTGGGCATCACTCCTGCACTTCCCTTGTATGGACCTCGATCATTTCTCGCCTGACGGTCTCGAAGAGGATGAGATGCCCCCTGTTGCACTCGACCGGCCTGGATGGCCCTTGCCTCCTCCAAGGTGAATGGAATGTCCGCCCTCCCTGGCTTGGTTGGCAGCTGATCCCTCTGCACTACTGGGTAGGAAGGCTCAGCTGCTCCAACCTTTATAACTGCTGCAGATGATGATGCTGATGCTGCTGGTGTTGTCTTTGATGTAGATGCTCCCATGCCACACGCATTTGGCCAAACCCCCTACGCCTCACGTGCTGCTGCTATAGTAGCTGCTGTGGTGGCTGTTGGGCCTCCAAGACGTCCAATGATGCGTGCTGCTGCTGAAGGCTCCTTTACCCCTGCGTAGTGAGAAGCACGTCCATGCGACACACTCGCACCAGTAGGTGTAAGCCCCGCTATAATGCGCGTAGCTGGTGACATTTCTTGAGCTGCTGCATAGTTGGCTGGTGGCAGCTGGGTTACTCCTGGACAGAAGCATGCTATATGGCCTTCCTTCCTGCAATTGTAGCACACTTGGGGCCTTTGGTATGGAGGGGGCCCACCGAGCACTGAAGGTCGTCCCGGGTTCACTGGAGCTGTTGGTCCCACCTGCTACACTTGTGCGAGTTGGAGTCGCATCTTCTCCACTTCTGCTGCCAGCCGTCGCATCTCCTCCCACGTTGGCTGCTGCTGCTGCTGTTGCATCGACTGCTCTTGCGTCTGCTGCTGTTGTTGTGTCTGCTTCTGATGTTGTTGTGGATGAATAACCCCCACCCCTGCTTGTGCTGGTATGTATGTTGTAGCGTGTACGTTCAGCTGCGACGGTCCGTCTTGTTGATAGTTGCGTAATCCACCTGCATGATACTCATGCCACTCCACGGCACTGACACAAGCCTCCAAAGTGCGTGGCTGTGTTGGAATGACTGCAGATCTAGTGACAGGATCAAGCGCAGCTAGAAGATGATCCACCATTTTTGTTTCTGGGTAGGTTGGTAATGTTGCCACCAAGTGGCAGATCTGGTCTGCCAACTCTCGTGCCGTCTGTCCTTGAGTTCGCTGGAGACAATCCAACTTCCTCAAGTTTCGAGCAGTCACCTCTTCATTGGTTGGCTTGAACCTTGCCTCAAACCTCAGCCAAAAATCCCTCATGTCCACAAAGTTGCCTCTCGAAGCCCATTCCCTTGCAGCACCACCCAAGTAGCTCTTCACATATCCAAGCTTCAAATCATCTCCCACATTCTGGAAACCAAGTGCCAAAAGACTTTGGACTTTCTCTGCCCATACCACTGCTTTACTCTGGTCACCTGTATAAAATTCAGGTTCTCCTAATGATGCCCCAAATGGCATCGCCATTCTCGGGAGACCACCAGATCCATCGCCTTCTTCCTCACCCTCCCCCTTCTTTTCCTTTTCGACCACACCCTTTCTCGACTCTCCTAAAGAGAGCCGTCTAAGTTCCTTGGAAATCTCTTCAGCTAACTCTCCTTTTCCCAACTTCCTTATCACTGGAACCCCACTTCTCAACCCCCCAACCACTTCCTTACATGCTACCACACCTCCACTAGAACATACGTCCAATTCTGGCCGCCGATAGGGAGAGGGAAGGGTCCCTCGCCTTAGGCTACCACAATTAGTAGGTGCCTTTGCCACTATGAAATTTCACACAAGACCACATCAACAGTTGTCCACAATGTTTTGTTGCATCACAAAGTCAAACTGGTATGGTGCAACACAGATTTAAATGCACAACCCTCCCAAGTCACGCTGTTTGGTGACCTTGGGGTGACCTCCCGCAACGACTGCGGGGAGCCACGTCACGAAGAACAGCCACTGCCAGCGGTGGACTCCAACGAACAGCACTTCTCCCGTTCTCCCTTTGTCCAACGGGGTCACAACAATCACATTGACAATCACGTCATGTATACGATAAATCACTTTACGCCCGCACAATACTCTATTCCCTGCTTTCGCCTCAACTCCCCAACCTCCTATCGCCACCACTTTTTTTTCTTTTTTTCAAGGATTGGTATTTGGGCCGTTTATATCTTTTGATTTTCACTCTTTTTTTTGTTGTTTTTTTTGTTTTTTTTTGGCCCCTTCTCTTTTTCTTGGGCTCTTTTGATGGCCTCTTTTTTTTTAATCCCTTTTCTTGTTTTTTTTTCTTGGATGACAAGGTAAATAAAATAGGAATATGGTCCCTTCCCTTTGCTTACTACCTGTAACACCACCCCAACAAAAGAAAAGAGGAACAGAAGGTGGCCTGTCCTGCACACAACACAATACTAATGATCCACCAAACAGAGAAAAACATAAAAAGCAGTATTCCCTTAGAATTTTTTTTCTCCCCTTTTCTTAATGTTTTTTTTCTTATCCCCCCTTTTTTGTTTTTAAGACCACTCCACGCCTTTTTTTTGTTTTGCTTGACCAATCAAACCTGGCTCTGATACCAAGAAAACTATCCACCAACGAACACGACTAACCAAGAACCAAAATAATTTTTTTTCACTCCGACATTACCCAAATCCTAGGTCCAATACAAACTTCCCATTCACTAGACACCAAAAGACAGCACAAGCGCAGCGAATTGACTGTGCGTGGCTCTTGGTACCCAGTCCCACCCGACACTCCCCAGCAGAGGGCGTTAGAATGTCGGCCAAAGTCTGCTCTCTATTAGTCCCTTTCCACAATACCTAAATTTCTCACAATCATTCCTTGGACTCTTACCCCAAACATAAAACATCCGCACTCCTTGTCCTGTTCCCACACACTTCTACAAAATTCCTTGATGTCCTCTTTCTTTTCTAAATGTTCCCTTCCACTTTTCTCTTTTTTTCATAAATGCAAGAAAATATCAAAACTCACTCACCTCTTCGTCGGTTGATGCTGACCTCTATGTTGCGTCCATTGCTTCTCTTCTTCGCCACGTGTAGTCCCTTTTGTTCCCTTGTTCCTGTCCCAACCGACCCTGCACCCAACCCTCCAAACCCCACTCCAGTCACCCACGCTCACCTTGCAAAGTCGTGTAGCCTCACGTGACGTCCTGGCGCTCTCTCGCCGTCTCACGCTCGCCCACACTTGCCTCGGTCTATTGCGCGTACTGTAGTCTGGGCCTCCGGTCTTGTGCAGAAATCTGTCGCATAAATCCCCTCTCTCACTTTCTAACCTTATAGGAAAATTCGGCAGAGTTCTGACTTGGAAACTGATTTCCTCCTCTTGGTAGTAAAGAAGTGATGTCTCTCACACTTAGACAAGATGTGAACGTCTGGGCATAAGTGATGGAAGAATAGAGTTGAATAATCTTGAGACATAGAAAATGGTACATGAAAGTTACTACTTATATAGGTCTAGTAACAAAGGAGTCTCAACCCAGCCTAGTCTTGTCCCAAAACGCGATTCGGGCGCGCAAGTCGCTTTTCCAGCGGGTTCCAGCCACTTTCTGNCTTGCTCGCTGGCCTCTTTCCGTGTGTCGCGTCGTACACGTCACTCTCTTTTTGTTTTTGTATTTTCCGGTTACAATGGGATGTCGCCGTGCACGCAAGATATGGCGCTCGCCACACTACACGCGCGTGCATGCGCTCGTACTGGAATCTCACTCCGCCGTCGTACGAACCACTACGCAGAAATGCTCCTCTACCGACCTCCACTGGAATCCATCAAAATCTCTTGTTCTCTCAAACTCTATCTTGCCCTGCCCCTCTCCAGATCCGTCGTCCGTCCGCGGTCGCACGAGAAGTGATCGTAAGATGCTCAGACCTGCAGTCTATGTGGCGTCGTATGTTCTCTCGTTGTCCCCACCGGTCCGCATGCTCGGCACCGATGGGCGCGGCTGGTTGGGGTTGGATTCGGTGGTGGAACGCTACCGGATACAGGCTTTACTCAATGCTAATTTTGACGTTGCGAGTCCAGTTGTGAGCATTCACAACCCTATTCAAATGCCGTGTGGTTCTGGTCAGGTCAGGACGAATTACTTCATACCGCGGACAATCTTCGAGCTTGCAAGTATCGATAGCCCAGTGTCATTGGTGGACATAGCCGATGCCGTTCAGCCATCGATGCCTTGTATGGGACCCGCTATGTTGGTTGAACGAGTCGGGAATACTACTCGGGTGCACAAACGTCGAAAGTGGGAGTGCACTTTCTTAACCACCGATAGAACATAAACTCCGCGGACAGCATAGCCAAGGACGATGGTTGAACTTAACCAACCATCAATTATTCTCTCCAAAGGGCCAAGGTCCAATGTGAAAACGATGAAAAAAACGATTCCCCCCTGTTTTGTTACCCATAACCATCATATACCCCTCTGTCATAACAATAAGTCTCATTTGCCCCCTGTCATAACAATAAGCCACATATACTCCTCCGTTGGAACAATAAGCCCAATCCACCCCTCTTCGGCAACAATAAGCCCTATCCAACCCCCTTTTTCACAATGCTCAAACAGTGACGCATGTCCCTGCTTAAGCATGGCGAAAGCGGGCATGCCCATCAGAAAGCAACACTCCATCGCAGCCGTCGCGATGGAGGGCCGCGATAGCATTGAGGGGTAGGGGGGGGAGGGAGATTGCAAGTCAACATCTGTCAGTCGGCACTTCGTCAACCGCCTCTCCCCCCCATCACCCCCATCCCGCACCCCATCAGGCTCTCGCAACCTTCCTACCCACCCACCCTCTCGCCGATCGAGGCCCTCGCAAATAAGGGTCACGATGGTACAGGCGGTCGATGGCTGCCGAGAGGCGGAGGGGAGTGTGGTGGGGGAGTGTGTGGGGGACTTTGTTAGGGATGCCGGTCGACGGGCGTCCGTAAGAATCCCCCCTCCAGGAATGAGGATTCGGAAATCCTTGTTTGTTTTAATTTGTAGTTTTCCTTATACCCTCGTTTGATATACAAACTATAAAAGAACAAACCCCTAATTAAACTTGGGGTTTTAGGGTTTATTCTTCTGCGGGCACCTGTTGGGCCCCGCGACAATGTGGTCCAACAGGTTCCCCTTTAAGACATGGGGAGTCTTGGACCCCCCAGGCAAACTCCCTACAACCCATAGAAGAAAAATTGCAAGCCCTTCTATTGAGGAAGCTCTCATGATAAGGTGAAGATATTGTGATGTCAACATGTCGACACCGTATCCATGCGTCGTCGGCATACTATCTTTTGACATATGAGAGGGGTGTATTGTTGATATTCTATGCGCACAAAATTGCATCCGTTTAAAAGGGTCGGATCAAGCTTATTGTTTCGACATGGGGGCAGATCAAGCTTATGGTTCAAAAATTGGGGCAGCTGGGGCTTATTGTTCTAAGCGAGGGGGGATATGACTTGTTTTTCGAAACAAGGAGTATATGGTCATTCCGCCCATGTACAAATAGAATTCACAATTCGACAATGAATAGAGACTACACCTTCAAAAGAAAAACAATAGTGCACACAAACGGAGTCCCTATGGCTCCGTACATCATCACTGCCACATCAACACCAATGCCACCTCTATGAAGTTGGTTTTCGTCTAAAAATCTCAACGACATCATGCCATTAACACAGCCTGTCATAGTGCTAACATTGTCTACTCTCAAGTCAGAACCATTGTTTCTTTATGTGATCCACCATGAACATGGCAAGAAAGGAAACCATACCAATCGCAAATAAAAATATGCTTGAATTATGGTCTAAAGATTTTCTAGAATTTTATCTTTCTAAATACTACATCCATTAAGCTTACAGTCCTATAATATGTCCCTAACTTCTCATGTAAATGACATGCCATTTTTGATATATGAATGAAAGATTGCAAAACTCTTAGTAGAACAATATCCATTCAATTCTTAATAATTTGCAGCCACAGAAGTGATGTGTCGGCCATGAATTTGATCTTGATCTATCAAAAACCTTTCATTGTGATGGTGAATGTCCATAATATTTTTCTCTAGCCTTAATTAATGAATTCATAAATCATTCTAATTTCATTTAATTCTATAATAACTTTATGTTACCTCAACATTTGAGATAAAATAAGCAAGTGAGAATTCATGTCATGTTCTTAGATGTATATGTAAGTTAAGTACATCATTGAAAACCAATCATAGGTTGCATTTTTGTCCTTTCTCAAAATTTAAACAACATTAAGCATAGCATTGACGTGAATACCACACGTTTTTCTTTAAACTAGTGGAATCTCACTCTTATTGGAAATTTTTAGGCTTTGATTATTGTATTATTTTCATGATTCCATGCGGTGAAGATACCAGTTCCGAAACCATAATAGTATTTTTAAAGATTTGAATTTATTTCCTAATTTTTTGGATACTTACAATTGTATCAAGTTGTAAACATCCTCTAATTTGCAACCCACCAAGTTAAGAACAATTTTATGGTGTCTTGGCATGCAAAATAGTCTTGTGCATGGCCCTAGGCACCCGTGGCATAAAGGTTACTCTTAAAGTTCTTTCCTCATTTTTACACAATATGCCTTTCACAACATTTTGAGACTTACCTTGAATAGCAGGCCTTAACTCATTTTTCATTGTTATGCATGAGGCTTAACATATTCTATTTGCATGAGTTAATGTTATAGAAGATTCATGAGTTTCTAAAATCAAGAACTTAACACATTAAGATGGCAACATCACTTATCCTTAAGGAAAGGCATGTATATTAAGAAACCTCCTAAGGAATCTTCACTTAAAAGGTCGTGGCAAAACTTTGTCAAAGAGGATATGTATGATTATGTATAACAACTAGATTTAGAAGAATATTCCCTAGGTAGGACGTTTCCATTCAATATCTTACAAAAAGCACCAAACTAGAATTACTTGATGAAAGCGTGCCCTTCAAATAAGCACCTTCTGAAGACTTTGGGTATTACACAAGGAACATATTGGACTTCAAACATTTCATCATCATCGTCACACTTCCAATGTACACAAACATAAAGGTTTGAAGCACTTGACATGTGATTGTTTTCAATATAATTAAGGGGCAAGTTAAGCTTTCCTAAACCTTCTTCTTTTGTGGAGGGTGCCCTAATTCCTAGTCATGCCAAATAGTGTGCAAAAGTAATTTCCATTATTTTAGTACCTAGAAATGTGTAACCCCTAAATGGTTGAGGATTTATTCTTGCCTTTGTTGAGAGGTGCAATTATTGCATTGGTTTCAAAATCCCATGTGGCAAAGATGGCATTGCATTTGGAACATGACAAAGAAAATCACCAATTTTAGAATCAAATGTTGTGTGCATGTCTAATGGGAATTCTCTCATGTGAGGCAAGACAAGCTAAAGCAACTGGCCTTTTAGCAACCTAAAGGCTGAGGTGCGTAACATAGTGTGTTGTCATGTGATCAAGGGTTTTGCATGGCTCTAGTTAGCTCTAGCAAAGAGGTTAGCTACTTATTTCACATCACCACACAACTATTCTAGTTAGGGAGTCTTCAAGCTGACTGGGCAAGACAATTGGACCCTTAACATGAGTTATAAACTGCATTATCATCACCATGCATGGAGCCTCAAGCCTTTGGTCTATGTAGATGAATCTGGTACAAGCTTGGAGAAGCCCCTTATCTACGTTAAAAATTTAAGTTCATGACAAGATCAACAATGTAATCAACCTCTTTGTCAAGCTTCACTTGAAAGAGCTTCCTCAAGGAGGAAGCAGCTCTCAGGGATATACGGATGCTAGTAACGACTCTGAACTACAGGAAGCTTCTTCTAAAAGGAAATTTACCCAAGACGTAGCAAACTTGAGTCACCTAAAGGGATTTTCTCCTTTAAGTGGTCAGCGTACGAGGTCCACAAGTATAAAAGACAAAGCTCCTCTCAATTAAAATCTATCTTAATAATTTGTAAGCAGATACCTTTCGTCATGCTTTTGACTTTGGAGGTAAGATAAAGACCCTCTTGAAGATCCCTCCAAGGCCCTTATAAGCCTGGCAAGGCCTACAAGCCAGGGTGGAGGTTTCCCTTAAGGTTAGTCAACCAAGATATTATGCCAAGACCCTTACCACAATGGTCCAGAAGGCGTAGGAAGGCGTTACCCCTTACTACGCTAGGATTTGTGTTAGGTTAGCTTACCTAAGATTTTCATATACCAGAGCCGTAATCTGTACTCATTAAGACTTAGTTTTTCCCAACTAAGATTCCCACTTCTTTCTCTTGCTATTCTACAAGTCTCATTACTAACGAGCGAAAGATCCTACTTAAAAGGGTAGTGGCCCTTGCTCCCTATCTTACAAAATCAACAGCCTAGAGTTCTTAAGATTCCCATGTGACGAATAAGTACTTTCTACTCATGAGGACATCAAGTAGACTACTTTAGTGTCAATTTATGTCTAATATGGCAAACTCTTTACATTGAATCTGAAAAACAATCTTCTCTTTAAGCGTCTTCATGTTTCATGTCTTCCACTCAAAAAAAATTCAACCCTACACTTTTACAAAAAGTGCTATTTTTGTTCCTTGCACCTCCTTCTCCCATTTCTAAAGTTGAAAATACATAATGCAGAGTCAGTTTTATGATAAATTTTATTTTTAAGGTTGAAAGGCACTAATCATATCTAAAAAAGGTGTGAAATGATTTAACATGTCCTTACAAGTCAACAATTGAGCAAATGTTGTTGATGCAACAAAAAACATCCAACCATGATCCTCCTGAAGTTAAATCTACAAAATAACTTTCAGTTGTATTCCACACAGTTGGTAACGGCATAGGGATATGGAATGAGGCCCATTTACTGAAGACGTGTATTGCCTTACCGTACTCTTGACATGTTCCTGTATGGGTAGGGAGCTTTCGGGCTATGTTGAGCGATTACGTTACAATGTGCACTTGTAGGGACTGCTCATCCGAATCATTAGAAAGGAAAAGGGCGGTTATGTGCGACGCCATGGCCGACTCGAGAAAATAGACCATCTACCGTTGACTGTCAGTATTTTCGCCGGATATCAGTCACTTTTGACTTCACCAAAATATTTTTTTTTGGCACGTGCGAGTCGTTTTGGGAGACTAAACTCCGCCTGTGTTGAAAGGGAACCTCCCAGGCCCCGCTACCGTGGGGCCTGGGAGGTGCCCGAACCTTAATAAAACCCCAAACCGTCGAATGTTACGAGGGGGGTTTCTTAAAACGATTTTTCCATCCTGATTTCCAGGGCAAATTCGGGTATGTGGCGAAAAATACGCCAAGTCAACGCCCGTTAGGCGAAATACAAAATTTTAGCTGGTAGCTGGCATAGCGTCTCGGGCGAGGTATGGCTGCGCACAAATTTCCCGAAGAAAAAAACAAGTACTGTTTTTTGCTCGAATATGAACAATGGTGTAATTTTTTCCAGGAATCTTTCTTCTTGATCGAGAGAATTTGAAAGATTGGGGAAGGAAACAGTGCATCGATTTGAGATGATCGCTTCAAGTATTTAAAATACACCGACATCTAGGGACAAAAACAGGATGAATCGACCGTGAAAGCAACGACTATAGACAAAGAGACGGCTATAAACAAGAACGGCTCCTTAAATCTCTGGGGAGGCCGATATCGGAGGATTCGAACGATTATAAGATCGTTCGACAGAATCTATGATGTACAAGAATCAGAGCTATTACATGACCGTACAACCGACCTTGCACATGCCATTAGTCGATGCTCAGTCAGCAGCTCCACCGCGCAACAGTACCTGTGTTTTAAAGCGTCTCAATTTATGAATCACGGGCAGAATAGGCAAATCTCAACGAGTACCTCCGCGCACATCATTTTGCCAAGATCGTCCAGTATTCATTCCGTCCACAAGTGAAATTTAATAGAATATAGTTGCATATCAATTTTTTCAGCACGGAACACCATTATTCAAGGACAATTTGGACTAACCCACTAAAGTGAACCAGGTATACTCTCAGTTCCAGATGAATTCAACCCTCGGAATGGGAAATTCATTTCTTTATTTCGTTCTTGCATAAAAAAGGAAAGGTGTTAAAAAAATGCTAACAAATAGATAAAAAAAACCCCATTACAGAAGATTTTACAACATAAACATGCTACATCTACTAAATCATAACATTCTTATTCTGAAAAAAAACATGGGATTATTTCAAATTCAACCATTTTCACTTAAAAAAATGAACATGAACAAAGAAAGAACATTTTGCCGTACCACAATGCTTCTCTAATTGAAAAGAACAATGATATTGGACATTAACAAGTCTAGGCACATGTAATTCATGAATGAATCCCCACTTCTCAAAGGTTATGAAGTTTCAAGAAACTATGCATTTCATCCTCAAAACAATCAAACCATTAATACTCTTCTAACACTTCTAAACCACCATCTTTGTCGTTGGAAAATGCTCACTCATTCCTCAACCCGTGCATTTTCCTTAAAAGACTTAGAAACAACTTAAAAAAACAATCTTCACATAAAGAGTATAAGAACCAATGTTTAGGGCAACTTTCATAGGTTTTATTGCATTGAAACATAACTGATTGACAAATTTTGAATTATGACATCATAAAAATAATCAATTCATCTATCTAAACTTGTTTACAAAAAACTAATTTCTCTTAATTCCTTCTCTCACATCCTCTCTCCCTCTCTCTCTCTCTCTATCTCTCTCTCTCTCTCTCTCTCTCTCTCTCTCTCTCTCTCTCTCTCTCTCTCTCTCTCTCTCTCTCTCTCTCTCTCTCTCTCTCTCTCTCTCTCTCTAACTTCCTCCCACATTCTTGGTTTCTCTCTCCATTTCTATATTTCTTGATCATTCTCTTTGTGTTTCCTTCCATAACAATTGATACCTTTTTCATTTGTTCCGAGTTTGTGTATTTGTTTATCATTATCCCTCTATTTTTCTATCTTCCTTTCTCTTCATATTCTTCTTTTTTTATCAATCAGTATTCTTATGTTCATGGACGTTTAACTTCCTTCTCATTTTCATTATAATATACAAGATTTAATTTTTTTAACATTTAATTATTTTCTTAATTCCTATCACCTTATTTGTAGCATTTTCAACTTCCTCTCTCTTTCCACGTATTTTTTTTCTCTATCCCCTTATTGTTTTCAACACTATCTCCATCCTTACATACATCATTCTTTAACATACGAGCCAATCTCTGCTAAAGATTGCTTTGCTAAATCAAGGTAGACTTTTGTTTTTTTAAGAGATTAAAGTTTGATTTTCAGCTTCAAAATTGGAGTAATTTTTTCTTGATTGCTCTTATAGTTCACCCTTCTATGGTTTCAATCCAGTTAAAAATCCTTGTATTCGTACTTGACATTAACAACTGTACAACTCTTAAATGAGAGTGTACTTTGATTATTTTGTTATAGTGCAACGGAACATTCATAAGGTGATATTGGAGAACAAACGTTGTAGTGAATATGTGCACTAACCAATAAACTAATCCATTATGCTGGCTTGTTTTCTAGTTTCACTCATGTGGGATAGTAAACCATTTATTACATGTGTATGACATGTTCGAATATAGTTGGGGGTGGGGGTATGACTTGTACCAGATTCTAGACTTGTGGAAGTCTTCGAGTGTTCTAGATATTGAAGTATAGGCGTGCTTTGGACTCCTTGGTCCTGTATTAAAAAGTGGAATATTGTATTGCATGAGGATGGATCGGAGTTCATGGCTTATCCAAAAGCATGGTAATATTAATACACACTCACAAATGAACAAAAAGAAAACCTACTCAACTAGATGGAAATCTTTACCAAATTCTACACATTTCCATAAGATGATCTTTGGGATGACCATCGGTCCTCCATCTTTGGCTTCACTATCTTCATGTACACAATTGGGGGTTTTAAAGCATGCAGTGACAAAGTCACCGCATGCTCTGATGTAGCAAGGGGTCTTGCTACTATCCACGATCTCTGTGCCTAGCAAGCAAACCTTGTACTTCGAAGTGCGGAAGCGGAAGACTCGGATTGAAAATTGTAATTGAAAAAAGACTATCAAGTACAAGTATGTTACAAGGAACACAGCGTAGCTCAATGCTCCGACATAACCTACCTCATCCAAGGGCGCAACACCTTGCTAGGCCGTCAAGGCTGTCGTTGTAAGGGTCTCAGCACGGTCACTATACTCAAAGGTAAAATGGCCTCCAGGCTGTCAGGGCAGCCTCCTGTCCACGCTTGCAACCCTACCATACTCATTCGGTCGTAAGATGTCTTCTAACCCTCCTAGCCAAGCTGGTAGAGTGCTACTAGGCTTACTAGGTTGACACAGGGGAACTCCAACAGAGTCCTTCTAGACTCGATCAGCATTACACAAGCAGAGCTAATGCTAGACACTAACCCTAAGCTCAATGCCTAGACACAACTCCGGATTCAGAGATGAGCAACGTCCAGAGAGGCAGCCGTAGAAAGGCTGCTCTCTAGTCTTGTGCGTAGTCTCGCCACCTCTTCTAGGTAGTCAAGCCTTCAGATCGTCAGGGGTTTCTACCAACCCAGGCTGACACAAGGCTGTCAGGCTGACGTGGGTCTTTAGGTGAGAGAGCGTCTGCAAAGTCTTGGTCTGAGGCATTATCTTGCAAAGGAGGACTGCTGGTGCAACTACTCAGTTGTTGTATGGAGTTTTTGTAGTTTTTGCTACAGTTACTGCAGGAGTTACTGGACTCACTGAGTCTAGTCTGCTTTTATAATGGGATGTTGGCAAGTTGACCAGCCGCACTATGCCCAGAGGAAGCTTCTTGCTTCAAGGTCATAGCTTCCTCCTCAAGGATTCTACCCGGTCTAAGGCATGCAGCTTCCTCTTCAAGGAAGCTTCCTGAATGCTGGCAATTTGGCCGTGGTTCCAGGTGCTAAGTCTTGCACGTTGCTTCTCACATACGAAGGTCCCCACTCTTGGCTCCGCATGCAACTGCTCAGTCGTGCATGTAGTAACTAGTGTAGTTGCTGACTCGTGCATGTTGTAGGTGATGCAGTTGTTGAGTCGTGCATGTAGTAATTGATGCAATGCTTAGTCATGCATGCACCACATGATGTAGAGTGGTCCCTGCATTAGAGCCCTGCTTACATGTGCTGATGCAAGCGGTCCCAGCAGTCAAGTAAGATATGCCCCACCCTGACTGGTCTGGGCCAAAAACCAAACCGTGCTTGCTTGCACCACGCAGGTGCTGACCAAGCTGGGCCATCAGGCATGCACAGCCTTGCTGTGCATGCAGAACTCAAAGATCCAGGCTCCTCTCCCCCCTAGAATTGATGCCAGAATTAAATCCGGCCTCTACATCAGAAATTCCTGGTCAAGCCGCACCGGTGTATTTATGCACAAAAATCCGTAACTTCGCGTACAAACCTCCGATTGTCGATTCAATTACGCCATGTCAAAGCTGTTGCTCACCGCAGTTATCGCTTACTCTAACACTCCTCTTGATAGGTGCGCTAATGAATGCAGAGGTTTTGCATTTTTTTAGTGGCGAAATGAGTGATTGGTGGAGGTTTTAGCTGCCTCAAAAAAAAGGGTCTGCTGTCAAGAGAGATTTGCGAGCTTCTCTTGGGTGTTCTCTGGCTGTTGGGAATTTTTAGTAAAAAACGAGACGTGAATCGGTCAAGTATAAACTTGGAAAGGCTTGATCTTAGCTTTCCAGGGTTTTTTTTGGGGCCGTTGTCTAGGAAGAGAAAGTTGGGTTGAGCAGAAATTTTATTTTGGGTGAGGCTAGGTTAGCCTACCCACTCACCACCGAGGTCACTTCATGCAAAAGCAACCTCCCACAGCCCAAGCCATCGTGTCATTCATGAACGGGCTTGGTTATGCAATGGAGGGCTTCACAAGCTTCCTATGATGAGGCACTTGCAAGGCGAGACCGGTGCTAGGACCGCCTGCTAGGACCGCAAACCTGCAACACCCACCCCTTGCCTGCGAGTATAAAAGCTTGCCGCCAATCAGTCTTTTCTGATGCTCTAGCCTTTTGCTCCCGATGTCGCTCCAACCACCTACTTTGACGACTCAGTTGGCTACTTTAGTTTATTGCTCCAGCCATACTTAGCTGCTTGATTTGACCATGGCTGAGGCAGCCAGCGTACCCCCACATCCATTCTTGGTCAATTTCAACTCCTGGACGTCCGTAGAATTCTCCTCAGCTGGAGCATCATTTCTTGGCCGTTGTACTCATCGTTACTAGAACTCAGCTGCTTTTTTTAGTGGTTTTACCTTGGTTAAGCTGCCTAATTAAGGCGCGCATTGCATCCAACCGTTGCCCCTCGCCTCTTGCCGTTTTTTTTTATTTTTCTCTTACAGCCAATCGCCTGCGTCGAGCTGAGCTCGTCGCTCACTCGCTCGTGGCTCCACTGGCCATGGCCACTACCATGGTCGCCGCCACTTGCGCGTGGCACCAAGCCACTCATCTTTCTTCTTCTTCTTATTCTATTGGTTGTCGCGAGTGGCCGGTTCACTCGTTTTCGGACCGCCGGCCAGCATCCCTACCACCACGGCAAGGGGCTTTGCGCTTGCGTGCTATTGCGATAGTACCTTGCCATGATAGAGCATGTCCTTACAGCAGACTCCTGACCCAGCTCGTCGTTGTGGCGAGCTCGTGCTGTTGGAGCGACGTCCAACATGGACGTCGCTCCCCTCCCCCCCTTGCTCGGCGCTCCCCCTCTCCATTCAGCTTCCTGTTTTGCTCGTGACAACGAGCCTTCTTCTTTTTTTCAAATGAGCTATTCGCATAACTCACGCTCCACAACTCGACCCGTTGGGGCCCTATTTCCACACTTGGGCGCAACAGCCACTTTCGGCTTCCAATATGCCAGTTTTTTTTTTAATTGCTCGGCTGCTCTGATGAGAATTGCTTTAAGGAGGATTAAAGCAGTTAATTGTTGCTGCCGGTCATTGCTTCTCCAGCTACTACCACTAATTTGGTGCTACACCGATTGCTGATGAAGGAGGTTCCACGGCAATGAGAAGTAAACTCGCCCTGCGATTTTCTTGGGAGTAACAAAACCCGAAAACAGGGTTTTGACAACTGCCAATTACTGGCAGCTTTTTTTTAGTCCACCTTGTAACCCATAGTAGCCCTACGACGTCTCCCATTTTTACAATTGCTGCTGCTTCTACTCCTGTTCTTACTGGTGGTTATAACTTCCACCTTCCAGAAGGCACCGCAACAAGGTTGGCTTTAAACCTCCGATCCACATGACGGACGGGCTTAGCCACATACTCGTCGTAATCAGGACAAGATTTACCAAGGCCATTCCTAGACCTGGACTCCTTGCCTTCACTCTCACAATTGCTTTGACTGTTGCATTGGTGCTTCAGCTCCTGTTGTGAGGTCATTTTCTACTGAGCACGCTGTTCGTGATGTGTGACTTGCGAAAGTGAGGAGCAAACTTGCTCCTCCACCAACGTTTGCCTTGAGGTGGAAATTCCAGGATGTGGTCCTCGTTTTCTCGAGAAGTCCAATGTCTATTTCACAAATTTTCATTAACTGTAGAATCTGGTGTTGGGTACTTGTGAGCAGATTGTGCATGTTGCTTGTCTCCATGCATGCCGCCTTCGTCAAGACGGGCTAATTGCTTCCACCTGCCACTCCAGCAGGATTTTTCCATGGAGCTTAACTGCTCCATTCATGCATGCCACCAGACACGTGGTGGGCTTATTGCGTCCACCTGCCGCCTTTGCAAGATTTTATCGAAAAGCGCAACTGCTCTGTTTGTGCATGCCACCTGACACTAGGTTGGCTTGTTGCATCCACCTGTCGTCCCAGCAGGATTTTGTCTACTTCTTTCATCGTTGCATTACGAGCTGCTTCAAGGGCTTGAAAAACTCCTTCACTCCACCTTCCCCTCACTTCAAGATCTCCTTTGCTGTTCCTTTAGAAAAGTGTGCAGTTGCGGTGGAATATTCTGTTGGCGATGTCACGGCTGCTCCTGTTACAGCCAACGTCAACCTGCAACCAACTACTACGTCAAGCTCCTTTCCACTACTTTATTTTTTTGTTTTAGGATTCCCTCCTTTTTCATCTCTTCTTCCTCTTCCGCTGCTTCTGAATCCATCCCATGAAATGGTATTTGTGGTTTTGAGAAGCAAATAAGGAGTTGCTGACAAGTGACCCCATCTTGGTGTGCTCGTCACTCTTGCGTCAGTGGTGGTGAGTTTCCCAGGAGCTGCCACCATGCTTTTGCCTCTCGTATCAACGTTGTGTCGATACACTCATAGCTTGTAGGCTCATTATGTGAGCTCTCAAATGCCCATGGCTCCATATACGAGCAGTTGTTGCATCCTTGCTACTCTTACAAATCGTACGCTTCTGCTCGGCCGCCTACTACATTGGCAATGCATGCTACTGTCGAGTTGGGTCCGTACAAGCTGTTGAAGAGTGAGCTTGTTACACGCTTTGAGGCTCATTTGAACCTCTGTCTGCTGGTGAAAACACATCCACCTCAGCTACTCTGTTGCATCATTAGTATTCAGCTGCTGGGTTGTCTTCTATTAGATGGAGCATGAAAACTCCGTCTAAGATGCTGAACCGTTGTCCCCTTTGTTGGTCAGCTTGTGGATGCTTGGCGAGGCATCCAACCCTATGACCACAAGTGCCGACACATTTCTCTCAAGTAGGCACAATTTTTGCGACTGCGACCTAGTTCCTTGGTCACCACTCCACCCTGCATGAGCTACTACAAGACGGTTGCTTGCCTTGGCTTTTTGGCATCTTGAGTTGTTGTCAATAGCTTCCCTGCTTGTGACTCGTAAAGTAGTGCATGGAGTGATGCAGACCCTTGTGACATCATCACGTGGATGTCTACAAAGTACCGTTGCTTGTTTTCAGCTACTACTTCTGATGCTTGAAAGCCAACTGGCACCATTGCATGCTTTGACTCTTGCAAATTCAACGTTGTGGATGCTTCAAGGAACGGTAAAAGTGTCTGCATGCTTCCTCAATGAGCAGATGAAGGTGAGTTTGTCTGTTGAGGAATCACACGCTCTAGCATTTCTAGGGGACAATTGGGCCATGACAGTCATGCAGATGGCTTATGTGATGCTGATGAAACCTTATTCAGCTCCAAGGCCTCATTCCGTAGGTGGATCTGCGTCACCTGACGTTCATGTTGAGCTACATGGGCAGCTAGCAGCTCACAGTTATGCCGCTCCCATTGGTAAAGAAGTTGGTGCTTGCTAATCTGTTGCTGTTGCTCTATGCTTTCATGCTTGAAAGCTTGCTCCCTAGCTGTCTCATGCTGACCTATGTCAAGTACTACTCTTACAAGTGCCATGGATGACACTTCCGTTGCAGCTTGCTATAACTCTGTCACACATTGCTACACCATGCCCAACTGTGCAGATCCCATCACTTACATCTGCACTGGCATGAGAACTTGTGGCATGAACTTTGCCACATTAGCCTGCGGGGATGCTACGGTTGATGATGATTGAAGTTGTGCCAGTTGAAGTTGATGCTGCAAAACACCTACTGCTGAGTCTGGGACAACTATTGCTGAAGCTGTGGATCGTGAGATTCAAAACTTGTGTCAGTCAACTACTGTCGCAACACTTCATTTGGACGCACATTATCTCCACGTGCCCTTACTTGAAGTGCCTCCTCTCTTTAGGGCTTCGCCTCCTCAATTGTTGCTTGCTCTCTCCTAAGACCACATTCCTGGTCCATGCACAAGCTTGGCGCTGATAGGTCATTCAGCTGTTGATAAACCATTTGTGGGCTCTCCATATTGAGGTCGCTCAAAGTGTCCTCAATATCTCCATGTGTGCAGGGTCGCCATGTCACGCGCTCACCCTGCCACTAGTGAGAGATGACAATCATTGTCATCCTTTGAAGCTTGTTTTGTAACTACTTCTACTAGTTGGCAACACGGGTCTGCTGCCCTAATCTTATGTTGAGCATGTGCAGACGTCTTTGTGCTCTGATACCATGTTGGGGTTTTGGAGCCTCCAATGACAAATTCATCGCGTGCATTGATGTAGCAAGGGGTCTTGCTACTATCCAGGATCTGTGTGCCCAGCAAGCAAACCTTGTACTTCAATGTGCGGAAGCGGAAGACTTGGATTGAAACTTGTAATTGAAAACGAACATCAAGTACAATTATGCTATAAGGAAACACCGACAAAACAAAGCTCAGCTCAATGCACGGACATAACGTGCCCCATCCAAGGGCGAAACAGCTTGCTAGGCCGTCAAGGCTCTCCTTACAAGGGTCTCAGCATGGTCACCATACTTTAAGGTGAAATGGCCTCCAGGTTGTGAGGGCAGCCTCCTCTCCATGCAGGCAGCCACTGCCCGACTCACTAGGTCGTCAGAGGTCTTCTGACCCTCCTAGCCAAGGTGACAGAGTGGTGCCACACTTACTAGGACGACACAGGGAAATTCCAATAGAGTCCTTCCAGACTCAATCAGCAGTACACAAGCAGAGATGATGCAAGACACTAACTCTGGGCTCAATGCTTAGACACAACTCCTGGCTCAGAGATGAGCAATGTCGAGAGAGGCAGCCGTAGCTAGGATGCTCTCCAGTCTTCTGCATGGTCTGGCCACCTCTTCTAAGTAGTCAGGCCTTCACGTAGTCAGGGGCGTCCACCAACCTAGGCTAGCAGAAGGCTACCAGGTTGACATGGGTCTTCAAGTGAGAGAGCGTCTGCAAAGTCTTGGTCTAAGGCATTGTCTGACAAAAGAGGACTGCTGGTGTAAAAACCGAGTTGCTCTATGGAGTTGTTGTAGTTTCTACTAGTGTTACTACTGGAGTTACTGGACTGACTCAGTCCAGTCTGCTTTTATACTGGGATCATGGCAAGTTGACCACTCGCACTATGCCCAGAGGAAGCATCGTGCTTCAAGGTTGAGCTTCCTCCTCAAGGATTCTTACCAGTCCAAGGCACACAGCTTCCTCCTCAATGAAGCTTCCTGAATGCTAACAACTTGGCTGTGGTCCTTGCTGCTAAGTTGTGCATATTGCTTCTGACGTAGGGCGGTCCCCACTCTTGGCTCCACATGCAGCTACTGAGTCGTGCATGTAGTAGTTGATGTAGGTGCTGAGTTGTGCATGTAGTCTCTGGTGCAGCTGCTAAGTCGTGCATGTGGTAATTGATGGAATGCTTAGTCGCGCATGCACCACCTGATGCAGAGTGGTCTTTGCTCCAGAGCCCTGCTTGTATGTGCTCATGCAAGCGGTCCCAGCTGTCTAGCTAGGTGTAGCCCCACCCTGACTGGTCTGGGCCAAGTACCCACCAGTGCTCTCTTGCAATACGTAGCTGCTGACCAAGTTGGGCCAGCAGGCATGCACAACCCTGCTGTGTATGCAGCACTCAAAGATCAAGGCTCCTTTCCCCCCCTTAGACCTAGATGCCATAGTTAAATCTGGCCTGTACATCTTAAATTCCTCGTCAAGCCGTACCCGAATACTAACGGATAAAAATCGGTGACTTTGCATACAAAACCGCGGATTGTCGATCCAATTGTGCCATGTCAAAGCTGTTACTCAGCACAGTTATCGCTCACTCGAACACACAAGCCCTCCTCATAAAAAGAGGAGTAGCTACAAAGACCAACACCTAAACTTGAACTTTGAATGTACAACAAGCCGATGTTGTGGAGCCTATCTTGATGTAAATGAGTAAGTTGTTTTAAGAAAATAGAATTATGATTTTAAGTACTTTGTACTTTCTGGGCTGGTGATGTAAGCAAATGTGTTAGCATATTTTTGTTTTTATAGGATTGAGCCTCTTAGTGATAAGGTATAGTGGGAGATGGTTTCTTTCTCAAGCTCTTATCAAATGTAGAAAAGGGGGGCTATACAAGATAAAAGTACAGCTTGGAAACAATCTAAGTTATGGGTGTAAAGTGGGCACCTTTGAGGGTTCTACCTTGTCAAAATCTTGAATAAAGATTTTTACACAGACACGAGGAAAGTTGAATGGATTATTTGGAATTTCTCCTCTTTTAAAAATTGACAAGTGAACAATAACTTGAGCTAAGAATTTCAAACACTCCCCCTAGAGAAATGAAGATTGAACATTGGGTTGGAAGAAAGTTTATGAGGTTATGTGTTAAGAGGAATTCAAAAAAAAGGAAACTAAGCTAACTTTTTTCACATTAATGCTCACTTGAGGATAATGTCTATGAAGGTTGGAAAGTTATTAGTCTAAAAACACCTTCTCTTCCATAAGGAAGACGCTGATGAAAGGAATCATCCATTTTCATTCTGTCTAAATCATAGTTAAATAAAGTGAAAACCATGCAATCTATGCTTAAGCTTCGTTTCTATCTTATGAAGGATGTTACCCAATAAATTGTTTTATATTTGCATCAAGAAAAAAGACTAATTTCTTAGTTGAGAGCAACGTGTGGGCCTTTTCCAGCACATGAAACTTTTGCCTACAAAAGTGAGCTTCAACCTACATGTTGCCCCTTATGGGCATTGTCAATGGGATGATCAGTGCACTCCTATTTTTTAGTAATCAGTGGACATGCCCAAAACGCCATGTTGACAGTAGAGCCATAGAAAAACACTCCCTTTAGTTTTGCAAAATATCTCGCTTGGATGGCTAGGGCTCTTTGTTGGGCTTGAACCTTACAGAAACCCCTAGGCTTAAAAAAATGAAACAAGTTGTTTTCAGTTCCAAAAATGAGTAAAGGTTTCTTCTTTTGAGCTCCAAACCTCATAATCCTTGGGGTGCAATTGAATGCTAAAACTTATCATGAAAATGCTCTAAGCTACTCATACAAGCACGCTTCACAACAATAGTATGTTGAGAATACCAGAAATAAAACTAATTTTGTCCTAAACCAATTGAGTTTTGTTAGGGATTTTGTTGAGAAAACATTTCAAAGGGACATAACCGGAATAAGAGTTATCATTACGACTCTAACAACGAAGGTCTTCACAAGTGATGAGAAGTGAAATTCCAAAAAAATGTTGGATATTCCCTTTACGATTTGTAGAGCTATTAAAATTCACGTTTGTATTTTGACTTTTTTAAAAGTTCAAAAACATTGTAGAAGCATCTTAAAATGCATGCAAGTTCATTCTTATAAGATGTTTTCTTGAACCGTTCCACTTGCGACAAATTCCACAAAGGAAAAGATGACAATTTTTTTAGATTCAATGAAGTTTCATATCGCAATCCTCATGACATGAGTTGAGTGGTTGACAAGGAATTTGTGGCCAATCTCAAGACGTTAACAGTGTTCCAATGACATCTAGCTCTCTATTTCTTGAGAGAAAAAACCAGGTTTTGATTTTGTATGGCACAGATAAGATAGTTTGTATTGTACACTGATTATTTGTGCTTGCATTTTACCTTGTATCTTGCGTATGTGTGCTTGCATGCTTAATACATTTAAGATTGATAGTAAAAAATGTGCAAATCGTTTAAAATCAAGCTTAAGGACTCACTTCAATTGTCTACATTTGCATGTGCCTCTTATTTTGCTTGTTAAATAGATTCTTTGTTCATATGAAGGAGTGATGCTCTACATGTTAACTACTTGATCATGTAAATGACACAAGGTAAAAGAAAAACCCCCTCATTTTGAAATTTTAGTGTGAAGCATTTACATATTCATTAACACTTGCTAAATTTGAAATTTGGATGCTCCACAACAGCTTTGATACCATGTTGAAATATGATTACGACAAGGGACAAAACTTACACTAGATTCTGGGAAGTCAAGACTTTGTTAGTCTAGTAATGCTTTAATAGGACATACGGTTTTCAACTCCTTGTCGTTGTACTTTTGCAACAGAAAATTTGATTGATTATGCGTTCATAGGATGTGACATTCCACGGAAAAGAAGGTTGCAATCAATAAAAACTCAAACATGAACAGGTAATAAAGAAAACATGACTCCATGGTATCCTTTAATTAGTTCTCTACTTAACCATACCAATCGCGGTGGCCTTAGCTCCAGCTCTCCTTCATTAACTTCACTATGTTGGTCAAAACATGTCATGTTTGAAAGAAGTGGGGTAGGTATGAAGCTAAATCCGAAGGACAATTTGAATTTTTAATTCAAAACAACTCAAAGCGTAAGAGCCTTGCTTGGCGTAAATCAAGTAACTTTTTATTTGCAAATCGAATAGGTATTCTTCAAAAGTCTGTAGTCTTAAGGTTGGTGATTTATAATAATGGGTTTGTATCCTATTCATTATGAGTAGATGTACCTTGCTGTAAAAAAATGCATTTGAATATGAATTTCTAGTGAAAGCCTTTATAGTTTTAGTAAAGAGGGCCTTGAAGAGGTAAGGTATCCCTAAGAAGGGTTCTAAGAGATGTGTGCAAAGTGGTCACCTAGAGGAGTATTACCTTGTGTAAAGGCTTGAACATGCATTCTTTAGACTTGGCCAAATGTTTAAACAAATGGACCTATGGACAATAAATTCATCAACAAATTTCAAGCATTCCCTCCACCAGATAACAAAAATACCGTTTTGATGGGAAGTTTAAGATGTGTGTTAGTGAAATAAGGAGATAAGAAATTACTTAGACATTCTTGAAATTGATGCCTTCTTGAGGATAATCTTGATGAAGGTAGATAAGGTCACTTTCTATTAAGACCTTAAATTTCATGTGGCATACATATGTGAAAAAACTGTGACGGTTTCATTTTGTATAAATGTAAGTTAAAACGACTAAAAGGCGTGCAATTCAACAACATTGTCCATTTATATTTGAAAGGTGAACGTGTCCTGAATCTACTTTCTTTACAAGAAATGACTTTGCGGGCCTTATTCTGGTGCATGAAAAACGTGCATGCAAGCAATAGATCCTAATACACCAATTGGCCCATCATGGGCCATGCTAGTTTGATGATAAGAATTGAGAATGGCCCCAGGAACTCACTATGTCAAGAATCTAGTTGACATCAACCACAATGCAAAGTGACCATTGAGCCATGAAACAAGGCTTGTTTAAGCCTTTATAAATAGATTGATTGGTGGGCTAGGGCTCCGAATCAGAGTTCAAGCCCGAGGAAACCTTTTGTGCCCAAAAACATGTCATTGTTCTAAGTCATACTTTTTTTCCTTAGCTCCAGGAGTCCGTACTGTTTCGAGTATCACTGAAAGTTACCATTGTCCAAGTAAAATGTCTCAAGCTAGTCATAGAAACACGCTTCACAAGTTATGTTTTCAGGAAACACCATAAAAAATATGAAAGTATTTTTACGGAGCGAGTGAGTTTGATTGGTGGATAACAATACAAACACCTATGTGATGAACATGAGCTAAAGAAGAATGATGAGTAAAACATAAAAAATGAAAGAGTTTGTAATACATTTGAAGTGAAACTATTAAGAAATGTTGGATTCAGATTTTAATATTTTTACAACAAAACAATGTCTAAAGGTAGACAATGCCATTATGTCCCATGTTTTGTTGAGTTTCAAACACGTTTGTACAAGGGTCTTCTATTAGCTAGATGTTTTATATTCTAAGGATTCTTTTAGTCTTTTACTTGCACCATTTCCCAAAAGTGGAGGATTAATATCTTGAGCTTTCATTCCGTTCCAGGTCCCAATCTTCGTTGCATGAGTTACGTCATGGGTAAGAAAGCTTTTTCCAATCCTCGAGTGGGAATGAAGTTTCAAAACATCATGGTGTGATGGGCGTATGTAGATTCGATGTTTCTACTACCTTACTGAGTTGATTATCCCTTGCATTCAAGGAACACAAAGTCTGTTTTTACTAATGGCTTTAAATTTTATATGTAGTTGGTCTCCAATTTCATGTGTTGTCCTACATCACAATCTATGTGCCATAATTCTTAAATTACCTCAAGGAAGTAAAGAAGTGTCATTTTTAAATGAGGAAGTGTGAATAATGAGAAATTATAAGGGTTGAGCAAAGGAGACATCCCTCATGGTTGTCCTCGGATCTTCTTCTAAGTATTGGTATCATGTAGAGGTTTCACTTATGCTTTCATTACTTGAGCCTCCACCACTCATTTTCTTTTTTTTTTTCAGAAACGTAAAGCAAATATGTGTATTGTTTCTTGTTCCAAACCCCAAAAATTAGAAGTATATTTCCTTAATTTTGTTGGCTTATGGAGAAATCTTATCTTTAATATTTCTTGGACTGTCTTATAATCTGGTAAAGAATTCATGATTTTCCACTTTACACATTTTCATGGTCCCGTTGTTCCTTCTCAAGCTCTTTTCCTTGGCGCTCATTTAACATCACAAATGACACAAAGTCTTTCGTAAATGTCATTGCTACCTTTTAGTGTAGGATATGCTAAACCACCCTCCATGTTTCAATCAATTCCTTGAGTAAGTAATTCATAAAAGGGGTTTTGGATACAACACCATGTGTTTGAGCAAACTTGTCTTGCAATTATTTTGCTTTATCAATTAAGTCCTCAATCAATTTGAAGTTATTCAAGGAAAAACTTTGAAATATTGGTTACAAGGTATACCTTTTTTGTGGAACCTGCTAGTTGATATGTAAAGATTAAAACCTTGTTAAATGCAATGTGTACAAAAGGATTTGTACATGCATATAACATCCTTATGTCTAGGTACCACACATTGTGTAAAACTAGATAATTCTATAAATTGATACTCGTTGAAGTTGCAGCATGGTAATTTGAAACAAAATAAGGTTCCTTAACACACCCGATGTAGAACCTTCAAAGAGTCTTTATGATTTATTTATAGTTTAAAACCTTATGCAAGATTTTGGCACTGTAAAACTTCGCCATGTCCTCAATTATAACCATTGTTAATATTAGAGAAACCAAATATTCAAATGGATCAAAAGGTAACTACAAGTTTGGTATAGGACTGAATCTCCTCTGGGAGCAAGTTTTGGAGAGATCTACACAGAAGGGATGAAATTCATGTTATTTGAATGTATAACGTAGTTTTTCAATGGACTTAGTTGATTGGATTCCATAGATTTACAAAAATGTTTTTTGTATGCCAAAGATGGCAAGAAATGAACTTAAACGATTGTTGAGGCATTTCCATGAGCTCGAGTTTCTTCATGAAGGGAATAGGTAGCAACTTGGTTTGTAAGGTACTACATTTGATCTGGTGTAATAGTTATTCCCATGGATCTATCTTTTTCTTGGCAATAATTAAATTTTAGTAAGTCTCCTATGGAAAAAACTAAAACATCCGCATTTGCTTGTATTGGTTTCTTCATGTCTTCACTTTGGTTTCTTCATTTATTGGCAAGATTTAAAGTTTGGAAATTCTCCTATAGCAAAAACTAGGACCACCTCATCTGGTTGTTTTTATTTCTTCATTGTAGTGTTATCTTTTCCAAATTCAAGCCAACTTAACTCCCATGGGACCACCGCATCTGGTTGTTTTGCTTTCTTCATCTGTGCACATCATTGAAAAATGATTTTTCATTCTAAAACATGCACTTGTGCTTGTTGAGAGGTTTACTAAGATACTCTAGCACTTCTGTTTACAACTTATTTTCCATTGGTTGTTATCATGGCTTGCTCTTTTCTTAATGCAACACCTGATTTTGATTGTATATGGCACCGCTGGGAGCCTTAACTTTAGCTTTCTGAACTTGTGATGCCTGAAATTGATCTTAAACATCGGGTGTATGTTCTTGCATGCCTATTAGAACAATGTTTTATTATATGCATTGTGAAAATCTAGAACATTCATTTGACGGATATGACCAATATTCTAGGTTTATCTTTTCCTCAAGTTCAAGCTCAGAGTGAGCTTCTTCATCCATGGTGGGAAGTGATCACTTACAACTAAACTATCTTTTGTGTTCATAGATGAAAAGGGGTCATGGAAAATCTCCCTCAATTAATTATTTAAGTTTGGAATATTTCAAATGAAGGGGTTGAAACGTGTCATGTACAAATTTGTCCGGGGACGGGGTTGAAACGTGCACTGCATTCTATACAAGCAAGATTCTACTGGTGTGATAACTTTTGAAGATTATAAACGTACTTCCAATTTGTCACCTATTTACTACATAACCAAATATTTAGTTGAACCTAGATTGGTTTCATTTGATGCTTAGTGAAAAAAGCATGTTGCTGGTAATACACACTCAAGAATGAACCTAAACTGAAACTTACTTTACTAAATGGTACCATGTACTAGCTTTTGTACTTTTCCATAGGATAAACTCTGGCCTTAGCACATTCTCTCCATCTTCAGCTTCACTCTTCTTAGGTAGAAAGGCCCTCTTCTGTGCAAATTAGAGTATCCACAAAAGCATAATCCTATTTTAGAACCCAAACTTTGAGTTCTAAATGACTTTATGCATTGGAGCCTTGCTTGACGTAAAGGAATTAGTCCCAATAATATTGAACTCCTTTAGCAATGTATAATGTTGATGATGTTGATGTAATTAAATTGGCTAGTATCGTTTTACTAAAAAGGAATGTACCTCTTTGTGAATAAGTACACTAGAAGAAGTTTTACTGAAGCTCTTTACTTGCTTAGCAAAGAGAATGTTCAAGAAGCAAAGGTGATCCTCGGAAGGGGTCTATAAATGGGTTAAAAAGTGGCCACCTAGGAAGTTATTGCCTTGTCTAAATGCTTTAAGACGGATTTTCAAAAACGAAGATGTATTTTGAAAGGCATTGACATAATTTGCTAAACCGTTCAAGAATTGATGTGGTAACCATAAATTCAGTAAGCAATTTCTAACACAATGATCTTGGAGTGAAAAGAATTAAAATGTTTGGTCCATTTCTTGTGTATAACCTTCATTATTATATTGTGGTGGTCTTTCTTCTGGATCATATCCTTACGCAACGTCAAAACCTTTTGTCCCATATGTATGACTCATGAAACACAGAATGACATTGATTTATCATTTTCAACACACTTATTGATATTACTATGTACCTATCTATCTATATATCTATCTATTCATCTATCTATCTATCTATCTATCTATCTATCTATCTATCTATCTATCAATCTAACTATCTATCTATCTATCTATCTATCTATCTATCTATCTATCTATCTATCTATCTATCTATCTATCTATCTATCTACCTATCTATCTATCGATCTATGTATCTATGTATCTATCTATCTATCTATCTATCTATCTATCTATCTATCTATCTATCTATCTATCTATCTATCTATCTATCTATCTATCTATCTATCTATCTATCTATCTATCTATCTATGTATCTATCTATCTATCTATCTATCTATCTATCTCTCTATCTATCTATCTATCTATCTATCTATCTATCTCTCTATCTATCTCTCTATCTATCTATCTATCTATCTATCTATCTATCTCTCTATCTATCTCTCTATCTATCTATCTATCTATCTATCTATCTATCTCTCTATCTATCTCTCTATCTATCTATCTATCTATCTATCTATCTATCTCTCTATCTATCTCTCTATCTATCTATCTATCTATCTATCTATCTATCTCTCTATCTATCTCTCTATCTATCTATCTATCTATCTATCTATCTATCTCTCTATCTATCTCTCTATCTATCTATCTATCTATCTATCTATCTATCTATCTATCTATCTATCTATCTATCTATCTTTCTATCTATCTATCTATATATCTATCTATCTATCTATCTATCTATCTATCTATCTATCTATCTGTTTATGAATGTATCTATCTATCTATCCATCAATCCATCCATACATCTATCTATGTATCTATCTATCTATCTATCTATCTTTCTATCCATCCATCCATCCATCCATCCATCCATCCATCTATCTATCTATCTATCTATCTATCTATCTATGTATCTACCTATCTATCTATCCATCTATCTATCTATCTATCTATCTATGTATGTATCTATCTATCTATCTATCTATCTATCTATCTACCTATCT
>SZWC01009568.1:6982-25760 GCA_023375785.1 Penium margaritaceum
TGGCACAACTCTGGCACAACTCTGGCACTACTTTGGCACAACTCTGGTACAACTGTGGAACAACTCTGGCACAACTCTGGTACAACTCTGATACAACTCTGGCATAGCTATGGCACAACACTGGCACAACTCTGGCACAATTCTGGCACAACTGTGGCACATTCCTAGCACATCGATGGAATACCTTTGGCACAACTCCGGCACAACTCTGGCACAACTCGGGCAAAACTCTGGAACAACTCTGGCACAATTCTGGCACAACTTTCGCACAACTCCAGCAAAACTCTGACACAAAACTTGCACAACTCTGGCACAACTCTGGCACAACTCTAGCACAACTCTGGCACAAATCTTGCAACCCTCTGGCACAACTCTATCACAGCTCTGGCACAACTCTGGCAACCCTCTGGCACAACCCTGGCACAACTCTGGCACAACTCTGGCACAACTCTTTCAGAGCTCTGGCAAAACTCCGGCACTACTCTGGCACAACTCCGGCACAACTCCGGCACAACTCCGGCACAACTCTGGCACAACTCTGGCACATCTCTGGCACAACTGTGGCACATCTGTGGCAAACCTCTTGCACAACTCTGGCACAACTCTGGTACAACTCCAGAAAATCTATGGAACAACTCTCACACAACTATGTTACAACTCTGGCACAAATCTGGCACAAACATGGCAAACCTATTGCACGATCCTGGCACAACTCTGGCACAACTCCAGCAAAGCTATGGAATAACTCTCACACAACTTTGGCACAACTCTGTTACAACTTTGGCACAATTCTGGCACAACTCTGGCACATCTCTGGCACAACTCTTGCACAACTCAGGCACATCTATGAAACAACTCTGGCACAACTCTGGTATAACTCTGGAATAACTCTGACACAACTCTTGTACAACTCTGGCATATCTTAGGAACAATTCTGGCACAACTCTGGCACGACTTTGGCAAAACTGTGGCAAAACCCTGGCACAACTCTAGTATAACTCCTGCACAAACCCGGCTCAACTCTGGCACAAATCTAAAACAACTCTGACACAAATCTGGCATCACTATGGCACAACTCTGGCACAACTCTAGGTCAACTGTGGCACAACTCTCGCACAACTTAGGGACAACTCTGGGACAACTCTGGCACAACTCTGGCACAACTCTGGCACAATTCTGGCACAACTCTAGCAGAACTCTGGCACAACTCTGACACAACTCTGGCACAACTCTGGCACAACTCTGGCTCAACTCTGGCACAACTGTGGCACAGCCCTGGCAAAACTCTGGCACAACTTTGGCACAACTCTGACACAACTCTGGCACAACTCTGGCACAACCCTGGCACAGCTCTGGCACAACCCTGGCACAACTCTGGCAAACCTCTGAGACACCTCTGGCACAACTCTTGTACAACCGTGGCACATCTATGGCACAATTCTTGCACAACTCTGGCACAACTCTGGCACAACTCTGGCACATCTATGGCACATCTCTGGCACGACTCTGGCACAACTCTGGCACAACTCTGGCACAACTCTGGCACATCTCTGACATATCTCTGGCACACATCTGGCATGACTCTGGCACAACTCTGGCACAAATATGACACAACTCTGGCACAACTTTGGAACATCTCTGCCTCAACTGTAGAAATCTTTGGAGCAACTCTGGCACATCTCTGACACACCTATGTCACAACTTAAACACAACTGTGGCACATCACTGGGAAAACTCTGGCAAAACTTTGGCACAACTCTGGCACAACTCCAGCACATCTTTGGAAAAACTCTAACACAACTCTGGCACAACTCTGGCACAACTCTGGAACAACTGAAGAAAAACTCTTTACAACTCTGGCACAACCCTCGCACAAGTCTGGCACATCTCTGGCACAACTCTGGCACAACTCTGGCATCACTCAGGCACAACTCTGGCACAGCCCAGCACAATTCTGGCACAACTCTGGCTCAACTTTGTCCTAACTCTGGCACAACTCTAGCACAACTCTTGCACAACTTTGGCACAACTCTGGCACCTCTCTGACACACCTCTGGCTCAACACTGGCACAACCGTGGCACATCTGTGCCACAACTCTGACACAACTATTGCACAACTCTGGCACAACTTTGCACAACTTTGACAAAAGTCTGGCACAACTCTGGCACAACCCTGGCACAACTCTGGCACAACTCTGGCAAAACTCTGGCACAACTCTGGCTAAACTCTGGGACAAGTCAGAAACAAATCTGGTACAAATCTGGCACAACTCTTGCAAAAATCTGGCAAACCTCTGGCACAAATCTGGCAAAACTCTGGCACAAATCTGGAACAACTCTGCATCAACTCTGGTACAACTCTAGCATAACTCTGGCACAACACTGGCACAACTCTGGGACAACTCTGGCACAACTCTGGTACAATTCTGCCACATCTCCGGGACAATTCGGACACAACTCTGGCACAACTCTGGCACAACTCTGGCACAACTGTGGCACAACTCTGGCATAACAATGGCACAACTCTGGCACAACTCTGGCACAACTCTGGCACAAGTCTGGCACACTTCTAGCACATTTATGGAACAACTCTGGCACAAGTCTGGCACAACTCCAGCACAACTCTGGCACAACTCTGGCACAACTCTGGCACAACTCTGGCACAACCCTGGCAGAACTCTGGAAAATCTGGCAAACTCTGGCTCAACTCTGGCTCAGCTCTAGCACAATGCTGGCACAGCTCTGGAGCAACTCTGGCACAGCTCTGTCACTACTCTGACAAACCTATGGCACAACTCTGGCACAACTGTGGCACATCTGTGGCATAAATCTGGCACAACTCTGGCACAACTCTCACACAACTCCAGCACATCTATGGAACAACTCTGACACAACTCTTGCACTTCTCTGGCTCAACTCTGGCACAACTCCGGCAAAACTCTGGCACAACTCAGGAACAAATCTGGCACAACTCTGGCACTACCCTGCAAAACTCTGGCACAACTCTGGCACAACTCTGGCAGAACTCAGGCACAACTCTGGCATAACTCTGGCACAACTCTGGCACAGCTTTGGCACAACTCTGGCACAACTCTGGCAAAACTCTGTCACAACTCTGGCACAACACTGGCACGACTCTGGCACAACTCTGGAACAACTCTGGCACAAATCTTGCACAACTTTTGCACAACTTTGGTATAATTCTGGCAAAACTCTGGTACAACCGTGTAACAACTCTTGCAGAACTCTGGCACAACTCTTGCTCAACTCTGGCAATAACTCCGGCACAACTCAGGCACAACTCCGGAACAACTCTGGCAATAACCATAGGAGAACTCTGGCACAACTCTGGCACATCTCTGGAACAACTCTGGCACATTTCTAGCACATCTGTGGATCAACTCTGGCAACAACTCTGGCACAACCATGGTACAACTCTGGCACAACTCTTGCACGACTCTGGCACAAATCTGGCACAACTCTGGCACAACTCTGGCACAACTCTGGCACAACTCTGGCTTTACTCTGGCACAACTCTGGCTTTACTCTAGCACAACTTGGGCAAAACTCTGGCTCAACTCTGGCTCAACTCTGGCACAACTCTGGCACAACTCTGGCACAACTCTGGCTCAACTCTGGCACAACTCTGGCGTAACTCTGGCACAACTCTAGCACAACTTCGGCAGAACTCTGGCACAACTCTGGCACAACTCTGGCACAACTCCGGCAGAACTCTCGCACAACTCTGGCACAACTCTGGCACAACTCTGCCACAACTCTGGCGCAACTCTGGCACAACGTTTGCACATCTCTGGCACAACTCAGGCACAACTCTGGCACAACTCTAGCACAACGCTGGCACCACTCTGGCACAACTTTGGCACAACTCTGGCACATCTCTGGCACAACTCTGGCACATCTCTGGCACAACTCTGGCACATCTCTGGCACAACTCTGGCACATCTCTGGCACAACTCTGGCACATCTCTGGCACAACTCTGGCACATCTCTGGCACAACTCTGGCACATCTCTGGCACAACTCTGGCACATCTCTGGCACAACTCTGGCACATCTCTGGCACAACTCTGGCACATCTCTGGCACAACTCTGGCACATCTCTGGCACAACTCTGGCACATCTCTGGCACAACTCTGGCACATCTCTGGCACAACTCTGGCACATCTCTGGCACAACTCTGGCACATCTCTGGCACAACTCTGGCACATCTCTGGCACAACTCTGGCACATCTCTGGCACAACTCTGGCACATCTCTGGCACAACTCTGGCACATCTCTGGCACAACTCTGGCACATCTCTGGCACAACTCTGGCACATCTCTGGCACAACTCTGGCACATCTCTGGCACAACTCTGGCACATCTCTGGCACAACTCTGGCACATCTCTGGCACAACTCTGGCACATCTCTGGCACAACTCTGGCACATCTCTGGCACAACTCTGGCACATCTCTGGCACAACTCTGGCACATCTCTGGCACAACTCTGGCACATCTCTGGCACAACTCTGGCACATCTCTGGCACAACTCTGGCACATCTCTGGCACAACTCTGGCACATCTCTGGCACAACTCTGGCACATCTCTGGCACAACTCTGGCACATCTCTGGCACAACTCTGGCACATCTCTGGCACAACTCTGGCACATCTCTGGCACAACTCTGGCACATCTCTGGCACAACTCTGGCACATCTCTGGCACAACTCTGGCACATCTCTGGCACAACTCTGGCACATCTCTGGCACAACTCTGGCACATCTCTGGCACAACTCTGGCACATCTCTGGCACAACTCTGGCACATCTCTGGCACAACTCTGGCACATCTCTGGCACAACTCTGGCACATCTCTGGCACAACTCTGGCACAACTCTGGCACAACCCTGGCACAACTCTGCCACAACTCTGGCGCAACTCTGGCACAACGTTTGCACATCTCTGGCACAACTCAGGCACAACTCTGGCACAACTCTGGCACAATTCTGGCACAACTCTGGCACAACTCTGACACAACTTTGGCACAGCTCAGACAAAACTCTGGCTTAACTCTGGCACAACTCTGGCACAATTCTGACACAACTCTGGCACACCTTGCACAACTCTGACAAAAATCTGGCACAATTCTGGCACAACTCTAGCAAAATTGTGGCACAACTCTGGCACAACTCTGGCCCAACTCAGGAACAATTCTGGCAAAACTCTGGCACAACTCTGGCACAACTCTAGCACAACTCTGGCACAAATCTGGAACAACTCAGGCACAAATCTGACACAACTTTGACACAACTCTGGCAGAACTATGGCACAACTCTTGCACAACTCTGGCAGAACTCTGGCACAACTCAGGCAAAAATCTGGCACTACTCTGGCACAACTTTGGCACAACTCTGGCACAACTCTGGCACAACTCTGGCACAACTCTGGCACAACTCTGGCACAACTCTGGCACAACTCCGTCACAACTCTGGCACAACTCTGGCACAACTCTGGCACAACTCCGTCACAACTCTGGCACAACTTTGGCACAACTCCGTCACAACTCCGTCACAACTCTGGCACCACTCCAGCACAACTCTGGCACAACTCTGGCACAACTCTGGCAAAACTCTGGCACAATTCTGGCACTTCTCTGGCTCAACTCTGGCACAGCTCTGGCACATCTCTGGCACAACTCTTGAGAAACTCTGGTACAACTCTGCTACAACTCTGGCACAACTCTGGCACAACTCTGGGACAACTATTGCAAAACTCTGGAACAACTCTGCCACAACTCTGCCACAACTCCGGCACAACTCTACCACAACCAAGGCACAACTCTGGCACAACTCTGGCACAACTCTGGGAAAAGTCTGGCACAGCTCCGGCACAACTCTGGTACATCTAAGGCACACCTCTGGCACAACTCTGGCACAACTTTGGCAATACACTGGCACAACTGTGGCCCAACTCTTGCACAACTCTGGCACAACTCTGGCACAACTCAGGCACAACTCTTGCACAACTCTGGCACAACTCTGGCACATATCTGGCACATCTCTGGCACAACTCTGGCACAACTCTGGCACAGCTCTGACACAACTCTGGCACAGCTCTGGCAAATCTCTGGCACAATTCTGGCACAACTCTGGCACAACACTGGCACAACTCTGGCACAACTCTGGCACAACACTGGCCCAACTCTGGCACAACTCTGGCACAACTCTGGCACAACTCTGGCACAACTCTGGCACAACTCTGGCACAACTCTGGCACAACTCTGGCACAACTCTGGCACAACTCTGGCACAACTCTGGCACTTCTCTGGGACACCTCTGGCACAACTGTGGCACGAATCTGGCTGACATCTGACACAACTCTGGCACAACTCTGGCATACCTCTGGCACAACTCTGGCACATCTATGGCACAACTCTGGCACACCTCTGGCACAACTCTGGCACAACTCGGGCACAACTCCGGCACAACTCTGGCACATCTAAGGCACAACTCTGGCACAACTCTGGCCTAACTCTGGTATAACTCTGGCACAACTCTGGCACAATTCTGGCACAACGATGGCACAACTCTGGCACAAGTCTGGCACAACTCTAGCACAACTCTGGCACATCTCTGGCACAACTCTGGCACAACTCTCGCACAACTCTGGCACAACTCTGGCACAACTCTGGCACAACTCTGGCACAACTCTGGCACAACTCTGGCACAACTCTGGCACAACTCTGGCACAACTCTGGCACAACTCTGGCACAACTCCAGCACAACCATGGCACATCTCAGGCACAACTTTAGCACAACTCTGGCACAACTCTGGCACAACTCTGGAAAAACTCTGGCAAACTTCTGGCACAACTCTGGCTCAACTCTGGCCCCACTCAGGAACAATTCTGGAACAACTCTGGCACAAATCTGGCACAACTTTGGTAGAAAACTGCCAATACTCTGGCACAATTCTAGCACAACTCTGGCACAAATCTGGAACAACTCTGGCACAAATCTGGCACAACTTTGACACAACTCTGGCATAACTAGGGCAGAACTCTTGCACAACTCTGGCACAACTCTGGCACAACTCTGGCACAAATCTGGCACAACTCTGGCACAAGTCTGTCACAACTCTGGCAGAACCCCAGCACAACTATGGCACAACTCTGGCACAACTCTGGCACAACTCTGGCACAACTCTAGCATAACCTTGGCACAACTCTGGCAAAACTCTGGCACAACTCTGGCACACCTCTGGCACAGCTCTGGTACATCTCTGGCACAACTCTGGCACAACTCTGGTACAGCTCTGGCCAACTCTGGCACAAATCTAGCACAACTCTGGCACAACTATGGCACAACTCTGGCACAACTCTGGCACAATTCTGGCACAACTCCGGCACAACTCTAGCACAACCATGGCACAAGTCTGGCACAACTCTGACACAACTCTTGCAAAAGTCTGGAACAACTCGGGCACAACTCTGGCACAACTAAGGCACAGCTATGGCATGAATGTTGCACAAATCAAGCACAACTCAGGCACGACGCTAGCACAACCCTGGCACAACTCTGGCACAACAATGGCACAACTCTGGCACAACTCTGGCACAACTCTGGCACAACTCTGGCACAATTGTGACACATCTCTGGCACAACTCTGGCACAACTCTGGCACAACTATGGCACAGCTCTGGCACAACACTGGCACAGCCCTGGCACAACTCTGGCATAACTCTGGCACAACTCTGGCACAATTCTCACACAACTCAGGCACAACTCTGGCACAACACTGGCACAACTCTAGCACAACTCAGACACAACTCTGGCACAACTCTGGCACAACTCTCGCACAACTCTGGCACAACTCTGGCACAATTCCGGCACAACTCTGGAACAACTCTGGCACAACTCTGGCTCAACTCTGGCACAACGCTTGCACAACTCTGGCACAACTCTGGCACAACTCCGGCACAACTCCGGCACAACACTGGCACAACTCTGGCACAACTCGGGCACAACTCTGGCACAATTCTTGCACAACTCTGGCACAACACTGTCACATCACAGGCACAACTCTGGCACATCTCTGGCACGACTCTAGCACAACTCTGGCACAACTCTGGCAGAACTCTGGCACAACTCTGGCACAACTCTGGCTCAACTCTGGCACAACGCTTGCACAACTCTGGCACAACTCTGGCACAACTCCGGCACAACTCCGGCACAACACTGGCACAACTCTGGCACAACTCGGGCACAACTCTGGCACAATTCTTGCACAACTCTGGCACAACACTGTCACATCACAGGCACAACTCTGGCACATCTCTGGCACGACTCTAGCACAACTCTGGCACAACTCTGGCAGAACTCTGGCACAACTCTGGCACAACTCTGGCTCAACTCTGGCACAACGCTTGCACAACTCTGGCACAACTCTGGCACAACTCCGGCACAACTCCGGCACAACACTGGCACAACTCTGGCACAACTCGGGCACAACTCTGGCACAATTCTTGCACAACTCTGGCACAACACTGTCACAACACAGGCACAACTTTGGCACATCTCTGGCACAACTCTGGCACAACTCTGGCACAACTCTAGCACAACTCTGGCACAACTCTGGCACAACTCTGGAACAACTCTGGCAAACCTCTGGCACAACTCTGGCAGAACACTGGCATAACTCTAGCACAACTCAGAAACAACTCTGGCACAACTCTGGCACAACTCTAGCACAACTCTGGCACAACTCGAGCACAACTCTGGCACAACTCTGGCACATCTGCAGCACATCTATGGAACAACTCTGGCACAACACTGGCTCAACTCTGGCACATCTCTGGCACAACTCCAGCACAATTCTGGCACAACTCTGGCACAACTCTTGCAAAACTCGGGCACAACTCTGACACAACTCTGGCACATCTCCAGCTCATCCAGGGAAAAACTCTGGCACAACTCTGGCACAATTCTGGCACAACTCAGGAACAACTTTGGCACAACTCTGGCACAACTCTGCCAAAACTCTTGCAGCACTCTGGCACAACACTGGCACAACTCTGGCTCATCTCTGGCACAACTCTGGCACAACTCTGGAAGAACTCTGGCACAACTCTGCCACAACTCAGGCACAACTTTCCCACATCTCTGGCACAACTCAAGAACAACTCTGGCACAACCCTGGCCCAAGTCTAAGACAACTCTGGCCCAACTCAGACACAACTCTGGCCTAACTCTGGCACAAATCTGGCACAACTCTTGCACAACTCTGGCACAACTCTGGCACAACTCTGGCAAAACTCTGGCACAACTTTGGCATAGCTCTGGCCCAACTCAGGAACAATTCTTGCGCAACTCTGGCACAAATATGGCACAACTCAGGCCTTAATCTGCCACACGTTTGACTCAACTCTGGTATAACTATGGCACAGCTCTTGCAAAAATCTCGTAAAACTCTGGCACAACTCTGGCACATCACTGTCACAACTATAGCATAACTCTGGCACAACTCTGGCACAACTCTGGCACAACCCTGGCACAACTCTGGTTAAACTCTGGCACAACTCTGGCACAACTCTGGCACAATTCTGGCACAACTCTAGCACAACTCTGGCACAACTCTGGCACCACTCTGGCACAACTCTATCACAACTCTGGCACAACTCTGCCACAACTCTGGCACAAGTCTGGAACAACCATCGCACATCTGTGGCACAACTCTGGCACAACTCTGGCACAACTCTGGCACATCACTGTCACAACTATAGCATAACTCTGGCACAACTCTGACACAACTCTGGCACAACTCTGGCACAATTCAGGCACAGCTCAGATACAACTCTGGCTTAACTCTGGCACAACTCAGGCACAATTCTGGCACAACCCTGGCACAACTCTTGCATAACTCTGGCACAATTCTGGCACAACTCTGGCTCAACTCTGGCAAAACTTTGGCCAAACACTGGCAAAACTCTCGCACAACTCTGGCACACCTCTAGCACAACTCTGGCACAAATTCGGAACAACTCAGGCACAAATCTGGCACAACTTTGGCACAACTCTTGCATAACTATGGCAAAACTCTGGCACAACTTTGGCGAAACATTAGCAAAACTCTAACACAACTCTGGGACAACTCTAGCACAACTCTGACACAAATCTGGAACAACTAAGGCACAAAAGCGGCAAACTTTTTACACAACTCAGGCATAACTATGGCACAAATCTTGCACAATTCTGGCACAACTCTGGCACAACTCTGGCACAAATCTTGCACTACTCTGGCACGACTTTGGCACAACTCTGGAACAACTCTGGCACAACTCTGGCACAACTCAGGCACAAATCAGGCACAACTCCGTCAAAACTCTGGCACAACTCTTGCACAACTGTGGAACAACTCTGGCACAATTCTGGCACAACTATGGCACAACTTTGGCACATCTCTGGCACAACTCTGGCACAACTCTGGCACAACTCTGCCAAAAGTCCGTCACAACTCTGGCACAACTCTGGCACAACTCTGGAACAACCCTGGCACATCTCTGGCACAACTCCCGCACAACTCTGGCACAACTCTGGCACAACTATGGCACAACTCTGGCACAACTCTTCCACAACTCTGGCACAACTCTGGCACAACACAGGCACAACTCTGGCACAACTCTGGCACAACTCTGGCACAACTCTAGCACAACTCTGGCACAACTCTGGCACAACTCTGGCACAACTCTGGCATAAATATGGCACAACTCTGGCACAACTCAGGCACAACTCTGGCACAACTCTGGCACATCTCTGACACAACTCTGGCACAACTCTTGCACATCTGAAGCACATCTATAGAACAACTCTGGCACAACTCTGGCTCAACTCTGGCACATCTCTGGCACAACTCTTACACAATTCTGGAACAACTTTCGCACAACTCTCGCACAACTCTGACACAACTCTGGCACATCTCCAGCACATCTAGGAAACAACTCTGGCAGAACCCTTGCACAACTCAGGCACAACTCTGGCACAACTCTGGCACAAGTCTTGCACAACACTGGCACAACTCTGGCACAACACTGGCACAACTCAGGCACAACTCTGGCATAACTCAGGCACAACTCTAGCACCACTCTGGCACAACTCTGGCACAACTGTGGCACATCTCTGGCACAACTCTGGCACAACTATGGCACAGCTCTGGCACAACACTGGCACAGCTCTGGGACAATTCTGGCACAACTCTAGCACAATTCTGGCACAATTCTGGCACATCTCTGGCACAAATCTGGCACAACTCTGGCACAACTCTGGCACAATCCTGGCCCAACTCTGGCACAACTCTGGCACAACTCCAGCACAACTCCAGCACAACCATGGCACATCTCTGGCACAACTCTGGCACAACTCTTGCACAACTCTGGCACAACTCCAGCACAACCATGGCACATCTCTGGCACAACTCTGGCACAGCTCTGGCACAACACTGGCACAGCTCTGGGACAATTCTGGCACAACTCTGGCCCAACTCTGGCACAACCCTGGCCCAACTCTGGCACAACCCTGGCCCAACTCTGGCACAACCCTGGCCCAACTCTGGCACAACCCTGGCCCAACTCTGGCACAACCCTGGCCCAACTCTGGCACAACCCTGGCCCAACTCTGGCACAACCCTGGCCCAACTCTGGCACAACCCTGGCACAACTCTGGCACAACCTAGGCACAACTCTAGCATTACTCTGGCACAACTCTGACACAACTCTGGCACAACTCTGGCACAATTCTGGCACAACTCTGGCCCAACTCTGGCACAACCCTGGCCCAACTCTGGCACAACTCTGGCACAACTCTGGCACAACTCCAGCACAACCATGGCACATCTCTGGCACAACTCTTGCACAAATCTGGCACAACTCTGGTACATCACTGGCACAACTCCGGCACAACTCTGCCACAACTCTGACACAACTATGGCACAACTCTGGCACAACTCTTCCACAACTCTGGCACAACTCTGGCACAAAGCTGGCACATCCCTGGCACAACTCTAGCACAACTCTGGCACATCTCTGGCACAACTCTGGCACAACTTAGGCACAACTCTAGCATTACTCTGGCACAACGCTGGCACCATTCTGGCACAACTCTGGCACAATTCTGGCACAACTCTGGCATAACTCTGGCACAACTCAGGGACAACTCTGGCACAACTCTGGCATAACTCTGGCACAACTCTGGCACAACTCTGGCACAACTCTGGCACATCTCCAGCACATCTGTGGAACAAATCTGGCACAACTCTGCATTGACTCTCGCACATCTCTGGCACAACTCTGGCACAACTCTAGCACAATTCTGGCACAATTATCGCACATATCTGGCACATATCTGGCACAACTCTGGCCCAACTCTGGCAAAACCCTGGCCCAACTCTGGCACAACTCTGGCACAACTCTGGCACAAGTCTGGCACAACTCCAGCACAACTCCAGCACAGCCATGGCACATCTCTGGCACAACTCTGCCACAACTCTGCCACAACTCTGGCACAACTCTGGCACATCTCTGGCACAACTCCTGCACAACTCTGGCACAACTCTGGCACAACTCTTCCACAACTCTGGAACAACTCTGGAACAACACTGAAAGAACTCTGGCAACACTCTGGCAGAACTCTGGCACAACTCTGGCACATCTCTGGCACAGCTCTGGCACAACTTAGGCACAACTCTAGCACAACTCTGGCACAACTGTGGCACAACTCTGGCACAATGCTGGAACAACTCCGGTACAACTCTGGCATAACTCTGGCACATCTCTGGCACAACACAGGCACAGCTCTGGCACAACTCTTGCACAACTCTGGCACAACTCTGGCACAACTCTGGCACATGTGCAGCACATCTATGGAACAACTCTGGCACAACTCTGGCTCAACTCTGGCACAAATCTGGCACAACTCCGGCACAATTCTGCCACAAATCTGGCACAACTCTTGCAAAACTCTGGCACAACTCTGGCACAACTCATTCACAACTCCAGCACAACAATGGCACATCTCTGGTACAACTCTGGCACAACTCTGGCACAACTCTGGCACATCTCTGGCACATCTCCGGCACAACTCTGGCACAACTTTGGCACAACTATGGCACAACTCTGGCACAACTCTTCCACAACTCTTGCACAACTCTGGCATAACTCTGGCACATCTCTGGCACAACTCTGGCACGACTCTGGCACAACTCTGGCACATCTGCAGCACATCTCTGGCACAACTCTGGCACGACTCTGGCACAACTCTGGCACATCTGCAGCACATCTCTGGCACAACTCTGGCACGACTCTGGCACAACTCTGGCACATCTGCAGCACATCTCTGGCACAACTCTGGCACGACTCTGGCACAACTCTGGCACATCTGCAGCACATCTCTGGCACAACTCTGGCACGACTCTGGCACAACTCTGGCACATCTGCAGCACATCTCTGGCACAACTCTGGCACGACTCTGGCACAACTCTGGCACATCTGCAGCACATCTCTGGCACAACTCTGGCACGACTCTGGCACAACTCTGGCACATCTGCAGCACATCTCTGGCACAACTCTGGCACGACTCTGGCACAACTCTGGCACATCTGCAGCACATCTCTGGCACAACTCTGGCACGACTCTGGCACAACTCTGGCACATCTGCAGCACATCTCTGGCACAACTCTGGCACGACTCTGGCACAACTCTGGCACATCTGCAGCACATCTCTGGCACAACTCTGGCACGACTCTGGCACAACTCTGGCACATCTGCAGCACATCTCTGGCACAACTCTGGCACGACTCTGGCACAACTCTGGCACATCTGCAGCACATCTCTGGCACAACTCTGGCACGACTCTGGCACAACTCTGGCACATCTGCAGCACATCTCTGGCACAACTCTGGCACGACTCTGGCACAACTCTGGCACATCTGCAGCACATCTCTGGCACAACTCTGGCACGACTCTGGCTCAACTCTGGCACATTTCTGGCACAACTCAGGCACAACTCTGGCACAACTCTGGCACAACTCTGGCACAATCCTGGCCCAACTCTGGCACAACTATGGCACAACTCCAGCACAACTCCATCACAACCATGGCACATCTCTGGCACAACTCTGGCACAACTCTTGCACAACTCTGGCACAACTCCAGCACAACCATGGCACATCTCTGGCACAACTCTGGCACAAATCTGGCACAACTCTGGTACATCACTGGCACAATTCCGGCACAACTCTGGCACAACTCTGGCACAACTATGGCACAACTCTGGCACAACTCTTCCACAACTCTGGCACAACTCTGGCACAAAACTGGCACAACTCTGGCACAACTCTAGCACAACTCTGGCACATCTCTGGCACAACTCTGGCACAACTTAGGCACAACTCTAGCATTACTCTAGCACAATGCTGGCACAATTCTGGCACAACTCAGGCACAATTCTGGCACAACTCTGGCATAACAAAGGCACAACTCAGGCACAACTCTGGCACAACTCTGGCACAACTCTGGCACATCTCCAGCACATCTATGGAACAACTCTGGCACAACTCTGGATCGACTCTCACATATCTCTGGCATAACTCCGGCATAATTCTGGAACAACTCTGGCACAACTCTGGCACAACTCTGGCACAACTCTGGCACAACTCTGACACAATTCTGGCACATCTCCAGCACATCTAGGAAACAACTCTAGCTCAACTCTTGCACAACTCAGGCACAACTCTGGCACAACTCTGGCACAACACTGGCACAACAATGGCACAACTCTGGCACAACTCTGGCACAACTCTCCCGCAACTCTGACACAACTCCGGCACAACTCTACCAGAACTCTGGCACAACTGTGGCACAACTGTGGCACATCTCTGGCACAACTCTGGCACAACTCTGGCACAACTATGGCACAGCTCATGCACAACACTGGCACAGGTCTGGCACAATTCTGGCACAACTCTAGCACAATTCTGGCACAAGTCTCGCTCATCTCTGGCACAAATCTGGCACAACTCTGGCACAACTCTGGCACAACCCTGGCCCAACTCAGGCACAACTCTGGCACAACTCTGGCACAACTCCAGCACAACTCCAGCACAACCACGGCACATCTCTGGCACAACTCTGGCACAACTCTGGCACAACTCTGGCACATCTCTGGCACAACTCCTGCACAACTCTCGCACAACTCTGGCACAACTATGGCACAACTCTGGCACAACTCTTCCACAACTCTGGAACAACTCTGGAACAACACTGGAAGAACTCTGGCACAACTCTGGCACAACTCTGGCACAACTCTGGCACATCTCTGGCACAGCTCTGGCACAACTTAGGCACACCTCTAGCACAACTCTGGCAAAACTGTGGCACAACTCTGGCACAACGCTGGAACAACTAGGGCACAACTCTGGCATAACTCTGGCACATCTCTGGCACAACACAGGCACAACTCTGGCTCAACTCTGGCACAACTCTGGCACAACTCTGGCACAACTCTGGCACATCTGCAGCACATCTATGGAACAACTCTGGCACAACTCATTCACTACTCCAGCACAACAATGGAACATCTCTGGTTCACCTCTGGCACAACTCTGGCACAACTCTGGCACATCTCTCGCACAACTCCGGCACAACTCTGGCACAACTTTGGCAAAAACTATGGCACAACTCTGGCACAACTCTTCCACAACTCTTGCACAACTCTGGCATAACACTTGCACAACTTCGGCACAACTCTAGCACAACTCTGGCACATCTCTGGCACAACTCTGGCCTACCTCTGGCATAACTCTGGCACAACGCTTGCATAACTCTGGCACAACACTGGCACATCTCAGGCACAACTCTGGCACAACTCTGGCACAACTCTGGCACAACTCTGGCACAACTCTGGCACATCTTCAGCACATCGATGGAACAACTCTGGCACGACTCTGGCTCAACTCTGGCACATCTCTGGCACAACTCCGCCACAATTCTGGCACAACTCTGGCACAACCCTGCCACAACTCTGGCACATCTCCAGCACATCTAGGGAACAACTCTGGCAGAACTCTCGCACAACTCAGGAAAAACTCTGGCAAAACTCTGGCACAACTATGGCACAGCTCTGGCACAACACTGGCACAGCTCTGGCACAACTCTGGCACAACTCTGGCACAATTCTCGCTTAACTCTGGCACAAATCTGGCACAACTGTGGCACAACTCTGGCACAAACCTGGCCCAACTCTGGCACTACTCTGGCACAACTCTGGCACAACTCTAGCACAACTCTGGCACAACTCCAGTACAACCATGGCACATCTCTGGCACAAGTCTGGCACAAATCTGGCACCGCTCTGGCACATCTCCGGCACAACTCCGGCACAACTCTGGCACAACTCTTGGACAACTATGGCACAACTCTGGCACAACCCTTCCACAACTCTCGCACAACTCTGGCACAGCACTGGCACAACTTTGGCACAACTCTGGCACAACTCTGGCACATATCAGGCACAACTCTGGCACAAGATAGGCACAACTCTAACAGAACTCTGGCACAACTCTGGCACAATTCTGGCACAAGTCTGGCACAAATCTGGCACAACTCTGGCACAACTCTGGCACAACTCTGGCACAATTATGGCACAACTCAGGCACAACTCTTGCACAACTCTGGTACAACTCTTGCACAACTCTGGCACAACTCTGGCACAACTCTGACACAACTCTGGCACATCCCCAGCACATCTAGGGAACAACTCTGGCGGAACTCTTGCACAACTCAGGCACAACTCTGGCACAACTCTGGCACAACTCTGGCACAACTCTGGCACATCTCTGGCACAACTCCAGCACAACCACGGCACATCTCTGGCACAAGTCTAGCACAAATCTGGCACAACTCTGGCACATCTCTGGCACAACACCGGCACAACTCTGGCACAACTCTGGCACAATTATGGCACAACTCTGCCACAACTCTTCCACAACTCTGGCACAACTCTGGCACAACACTGCCACAACTCTTGCACAACTCTGGGACAACTCTGGCAAAACTCTGGCACATCTCTGGCACAACTCTGGCACAACTTAGGCACAACTCTAGCACAACTTTGGCACAACTCTGGCACAATTTTGGCAAAACTCTGGCACAACTCTGGCACAACTCTGGCACAACTCTGGCACAGCTCTGGCACAACTCTCGCCCTACTCTGAGACAACTCTGGCTCATCTCCAGCACAACTACGAAACAACTCTAGCACAACTCTTTGACAACTCAGGCACAACTCTGGCACAACTCTGGCCCAACTCTGGCACAACACTGGCACAACTCTGGCACAACTCTGACAAAACTCTCACACAAGTCTGGCACAACTCAAGCTCAACTCTAGCAAAACTCTGGCACAACTCTGGCACAACTGTGGCACATCTCTGGCACAACTCTGGCACAACTCTGGCACAACTATGGCACAGCTCTGGCACAACACTGGCACAGCACTATCACAACTCTGGGACAACTCTGGCACAACTCTGGCACAATTTTCGCACATCTCTGGTACAAATCTGGCACAACTCTGGCACAACCGTGGCCCAACTCTGGCACAACTCTGGCACATCTGTAGTACATCTATGGAACAACTCTGGCACAACTCTGGCTCAACTTTGCCACATCTCTGACACAACACCGGCACAATTCTGGCACAACTCTGGCACAACTCTTGCACAACTCTGACACAACTCTGGCACATCTCCAGCACCCCTAGGAAACAACTCTGGCAGAACTCTTGCACAACTCAGGCACAACTCTAGCACAACTCTGGCACAACTCTGGTACAACACTGGCACAACTCTGGCACAACTCTGGCACAACTCGGACACAACTCTGCCAGAACTCAGGCCCAAATCCAGCACAACTCTGGCACAACTCTGGGACAACTGTTGCATATCTCTGGCACAACTCTGGAAAATCTCTGGCACAACTATGGCACAGCTCTGGCACAACACTGGCACAGGTCTGGCACAACTCCAGTACAACTCTGGCACAACTTTTGCACGATTCTCGCACAACTCTGGCACAAATCTGGCACACCTCTGGCACAACCCACGCCCAACTCTGGCACAACTCTGGCACAACTCTGGCACAACTCCACCACAACCATGGAACATCTTTGGCACAACTCTGGCACAAATCGGGCACAACTCTGGCACATCTCTGGCACAACTCCGGCACAACTCTGGCACAACTTTGGCACAACTATGGCACAACTCTGGCACAAATCTTCCACAACTCTGGCACAACTCTAGCACAACACTGGCACAACTCTGGCACAACTCTGGCACAATGCTGGCACATCTCTGGCACAACTCTAGCACAACTTAGGCACAACTCTAGAACAACTCTGGCACAACTCTGGCACAATTCTGGCACATCTCTGGCACAACTCTGGCACAACTCGGGCATAACTCTGGCACAATTCTGGCACACCTGAGGCACAACTCTGGCAAAACTCCGGCACAACTCTGGCACAACTCTGGCACAACTCTGGCACAACTCTGGCACAACTCTGGCACAACTCTGGCACATCCCCAGAACATCTATGGAACAACTCTCGCACAACTCTGGATCGACTCTGGCACATCTCTGGCACAACTCCGGCACAATTCTGGCAACTCTGGCACAACTCTGGCACAAAACTGGCACAACTCTGGCACAACTCTGGCACAACTCTGGCACAACT
>SZWC01009568.1:44950-56314 GCA_023375785.1 Penium margaritaceum
CTGGCACAACTCTGGCACAACTCTGGCACATCTCTGGCACAACTCTGGCACAACTCTGGCACAACTCTGGCACAACTCTAGCACAACCATGGCACAACTCTGGCAAAACTTTGGCACAACTCTGGCAAAAGTCTGGCACAACTCCGGCACAACTCTGGCACAACTAAGGCACAACTATGGCAGGAGTCTGGCATAACTCTTGTACAACTCAGGCACAACTCTGGCACAACTCTCGCACAACAGTGGCACAACTCTTGCACAACTCACACACAACTCTGGCACAACTCGGGCACAAGTCTCGTACAACTGTGGCACATCTCTGGCACAACTCTGGCACAAATCTAGCAAAACTATGGCACAGCTCTGGCACAACAATGGCACAGCTCTGGCACAACTCTGGCACAGCTCTGGCACAACTCTGGCACAACTCCAGCGCAACCATGGCACATCTCTGGCACAACTCTGGCACAACTCTGGCACAACTCTTGCACAACTCTGGCACACCTCCGTCACGAGTCTGGCACAACTCTGGCACAACTCTGGCACAACTTTGGCACAACTCTGGCACAGCTCTGGCACATTTCTGGCAAAACGCTAGCACAACTCTGGTACAACTCTGGCACAACTCTGGCACAACTCTGGCACAACTCTGGCAAAACTATGGCACAACTCTGGCATAACTCTGGCACAACTCTAGCACAACTCCGGCACAACTCTAGCACAACCATGGCACAACTCTGGCACAACTCTGGCACAACTCCGGCACAAATCTGGCAAAACTAAGGCACAGCTATGGCACGAGTCTGGCACAACTCTTGCACAACTCAGGCACAACTCTGGCACAACTCTTGCACAACTCTGACACAACACTGGCACAACTCTGGCACAACTCTGGCACAACTCTGGCACAACCCAGGCACAACTCAGGCACAAGCTCAGCAGAACTCTGGCACAACTCTGGCACAACTGTGGCACATCTCTGGCACAAATCTTGCACAACTCTGGCACAACTATGGCACAGCTCTGGCACAACACTGGCACAGCTCTGGCACAACTCTGGCACAATTCTTGCACAACTCTGGCACATCTCTTGCACAACTCCGGCACAACTCTGGAACACCACTGGCACAACTATGGCACAACTCTGGCACGACTCTGCCACAACATTGGCACAACTCTGGCACAACTCTGGCACAACTCTGGCACAACTCTGGCACAACTCTGGCACAACTCTGGCACAACTCTGGCACAACTCTTGCACAACTCAGGCACAACTCTGGCACAACTCTGGCACAACTCTGGCACAACTCTGGCACAACTCTGGCACAACTCTGGCACAACTCTGGCACAACTCTGGCACAACTCTGGCACAACTCTGGCACAACTCTGGCACAACTCTGGCACAACTCTGGTACAACTCTGGCACAACTCTTGCACAACTCAGGCACAACTCTGGCACAACTCTGGCACAACTCTGACACAACACTGGCACAACTCTTGCACAACTCTGGCACAACTCTGGCACAACCCAGGCACAACTCAGGCACAACCTCAGCAGAACTCTGGCACAACTCTGGCACAACTGTGGCACATCTCTGGCACAAATCTTGCACAACTCTGGCACAACCATGGCACAGCTCTGGCACAACACTGGCACAGCTCTTGCACAACTCTGGCTCAACTCTGGCACAGTTCTTGCACAACTCTGGCACATCTCTTGCACAACTCCGGCACAACTCTGGAACACCTCTGGCACAACTATGGCACGACTCTGGCACGACTCTGCCACAACATTGGCACAACTCTGGCACATCTCTGGCACAACTCTGGCACAACTCAGGCACAACTCTGGCACAACTCTGGCACAACTCTGGCTCAATTCTGGCACAGTTCTGGCACAACTCTGGCACAACTCTGGCACAACGTTGGCACAACTCTGGCACAACTCTGCCACACCTCTTGCACAACTCTGGCACAACACTGGCACATCTGTGGCACAACTCTGGCACAACTCTGCCACAACTCTGCCACAACTCTGGCACATCTCTGGCACAACTCTGGCACACCTCTGGCACAACTCTGGCACATCTCTGGCACAACTCTGGCACACCTCTGGCACAACTCTGGCACATCTCTGGCACAACTCTGGCACACCTCTGGCACAACTCTGGCACATCTCTGGCACAACTCTGGCACACCTCTGGCACAACTCTGGCACATCTCTGGCACAACTCTGGCACACCTCTGGCACAACTCTGGCACATCTCTGGCACAACTCTGGCACAACTCTGGCACAACTCTGGCTCAATTCTGGCACAGTTCTGGCACAACTCTGGCACAACTCTGGCACAACTCTGGCACAACACTGGCACAACTCTGGCACAACTCTGGCACAACTCTGGCACAACTCTGGCACAACTCTACCACAACTCTGCCACAACTCTGGCACAACTTTGGCACAACTCTGGCACATCTCTGACACACCTCTTGCACAACTCTGGCACAACAGTGGCACATCTGTGGCACAACTCTGGCACAACTCTGCCACAACTCTGGCACAACACTGGCACAACTCTGGCACAACTTTGGCACAACTCTAGCATAACTCTGGCAAAACTCTGTTACAACTCCGGTACAACTCTACCACAACTTTGGCACAACTCTGGCACAACTCTGGCACAACTCTGCCAAAACTCTGGCAAAACTCTGGCACAACTCTGTTTCAACTCTGGCACAAATCTGGCACAACTCTGGCACAACTCTGGCACAACTCTGGCACAACTCTAGCACAACCATGGCACAACTCTGGCACAACTCTGGCGCAACTGTGGTAGAAGTCTGGCACAACTTCGGCACAACTCTGGCACAACTAAGGCACAGCTATGGCACGAGTCTGGCACAACTCTTGCACAACTCAGGCACAACTCTGGCACAACTCTGGCATAACTCTGGCACAACACTGGCACAACTCTGGTACAACTCTGGCACAACTCTGGCACAACTCAGACACAAATCTAGCACAACTCTGGTACAACTGTGGCACATCTCTGGCACAACTCTGGCAGAACTCTGGCAAAACTATGGCACAGCTCTGGCACAACACTGGCACAGCTCTGGCACAACTCTGGCACAGCTCTGGCACTGATCTGGCACAATTCTGGCACAACTCTGGCACAACTCTGGCACAACTCTGTTACAACACTGGCACAACCCTGGCCCAACTGTGGCACAACTCTGGCACAACTCGTTGTTCTAGTCAACCTACGGATTGTACCGGAATAGGAGACATCACCCAAGGATGATTGGTGGTTGCTCAATTGGACAAGTCCTCCAGACCGTTACGGCATGTAATCTCCGATTTGAATCCGTAGTCGTTCGCAATGTCAACGAATGTATAGTTGTCCGTCGACGGCTTTCTCTTAAACTCCTCGGGTTTGGTTTGCAAACCAAGGTTATGAACCGAGTCGTTTTTCACGAAACTATGAGAAGCTCCTCCATCGAGTGGTGCCGGTACTATTTTGTGACTTTTAATACCCCTCCATTTTACTCGTAGCTGAATCGCCGGTCGGTCATCCTCGTACCCCTTGTCGAACTTTGTGATCTCATGATCACAAAGTTTTGTCTGTGGCAATGTGAGCCGGTTCGATGGGTGATCGTTCGACGCAGAATTTTCGAACCGAACAGGGGCCTCGACTTCTACTTCTGTCCTTAGCCATTTCCCGATCCATCACTCTTTTCCCACGACCTACCACCCTTTTTTGCTTGTTGTCGCAACTTTATGCATTCGTACAAAATGTGACCCAGTTTTCCGCATGTCCTGGAGAGTCATTGATTGTGTTGATCGATGGAATCAATCTCCATCAGAGATGAGGTTTCTGCCAACTACGACTTCCCTCCGCCAAAATACGGATTGTGGCCTTGGGATCGCCAGCGGTTGGATTCATGCATCCAAGCTGTCAATATGGTCAACTACTGTGATCATTCACAGAAGGTTGTCTTCGATGCCAAAATTGGTGATTGCTCACCGAATATCTCGGTTGAGGCCATTGTTGTAGTAGAAACACAGTTTGTTGGGGACAAGGTCACTGTCGGTGACAATTTTGTAGAACCGCTGAGTTTACTCCACCACGCTGGACTGCACATGGAGACGTTGAAGTTTTGTATTGTGCGTCACACTTCTTCAGCTTATAAAAGCGAGCGAGTGTAGCGTGCAAAAATTCACCCCATGTTTTTAATGGCATGAGAGATTCGTACCACATTGGGTTTATCTGCTCGAGAGGTAGGATGCCTGCGGTTGACGATGTGAGAGCCATGGCATGAGCCGTTCATCTAGCTCCACCGGTCTCCTGCTGCTGTTGGATGGCCATCAGATCTGACCACCAACTCAAAACCATGCCATGCAAAATCGAGGCTGTGAGGTTAAGTTTTTTTTCCCGTTGTTGACCCCAAAAACGGTGCAGTACACTTTCAAACTCGTCAACCACAACCTGACCGTCGGTCCCTTGGAGTTTGTGGGACGGAACAGCTCGAGAAGTGCTGGTCGAATCTGGGGTTCACTCGAGAGTTTCACATTTCTCTCTATGAGCACTACTTTACGTGCACGAGATAATCAAAGCTCCTCCATTGTCATGCTGAGCTGTTGGAGCAAATGGGTGTTGAGGAACTCAAGTCTTGACAGTTACCCCCCCTCCCCCCCGAAGCCCACCAGCTCATCCTCTTGTGCGCCGATCAAGGCCCTCACGATTGAGGATTGCGATGGAATGGATGGCAAGAGGGGATGCGGGGAGGGGGTGTTCCTGGAGCGCCAGTGATTCTGGCCAACGCGCATCAGTCGCAGTCCCTCACGCTTCAACAATGGGGAGTTTAAAACTCCACATCTGTTCCTTTCTCACTTTACTTTACTTTTCATCCATCTTTATTGTTCAAGCCTTACACAGACATACCCCCTAATTACACACAAGGTTTTATGGGTTAATCTTTGTGTGGACACGTGCTAGGCCCCGCAAAAGCGAGGCCTAGTAGGTTCCTTTTCAATGAATGGGGAGTCTCAGACCACTCATACAAACTCCCCACAAACCACTTCCGAGAAATCAATATCCACTCCATAAAGGACTTTGTGATTGTTGGATCAAAAAAAGTGACACCATGTTGGCGCCGCATCCATGCAACGTTGGCATGCTGTCTTTCAAAAAACTAGAGGGGTATGTTGATTATTTTCTATGCCTGAAATTCGCGTCTGTGTAGAAGGTGTGAATCAGGAATTTGTTTAGGAGGCACGAATGAATCTAATTCATTGTTCCGCGGTGGGGGCAAATGAGGCCTTTTTTTTCTGCGGTAGGGGGGAAATTAGGTTTAGGACAAATAAACGAGATGCCCACCATGTCCAAGTTTAAGTTGTGTGTGTATGTGCTAAAAAAGGAACCGGATGCCCAGACAATTTCCGTTTTGTCATTGTGTATCCAGTTTCTGGCATGTAAAGAATGGTGTATCCATGTCTGGTGTATTTTTAAAGAGATAACATGCGTTGTGATTTGTGTAACGGGATACCCAAACCAAAGTAGACGATTATTTGCGCTTAGACGAACATGACCATAGTGCGCAATGCCGATGATTTGCACGCATCATTGTCTTGCACCCGTGAATATATCCTACCTGTGTGTTGGATTACTAGGCGTAGCATCGTTGCCGCCAACGGTTGTTTCGCGTAGTTAAGCTGCCACCGCCACACTCATTATGTCGTGCGGCAGCGCTCTGCTGTCTATGTCAAGAGACTGCAGTTGGACAGAGAAAACCAACCAGTTTGAACCATTTCATGTCTGATTACGCGAGTGGTTGTAGCTATTTTCCATTTTCCTTTTCTTTATTTAAACGTCTTTGCAATAGGGGAACCCCTTTCCACAACTGACATGGACCCCAGGGACCTCGGCCGCCCACTACCTTCGATGGACGTCTAGGGCATCATCCCACACACTCGTTGTGGACCATGGGGTGTTAAAATCTGCTCTCCGCCCAAGCTGACATGCGACGAGGCTAAAGCTGACTAGCACCATGTGAAGGCAAAGTGGGATGCCATGTATGACTGTGCACCACCCTTTCCGCACACCATGTGCTGGATTACGGGTGTGCAGGCTCCAACAAGGAATCCCTTGTATGCCACGGATGATTGACAATCTTGGGTGCAGATGCATTTAATCACCATGTTACGTATGTAACACCATGGACTCTCATTACGTCTTCAACAGTTTTTATTCATGTTGTATCCACTTTTGACCGTGTGATTTTCATTCCCTTGTGTAATTTTTCCAACACCATACCAGTAGCACGATGTGTGCCACATGGCTCGAACGTGGGTCCTGGCCTATTGGGGCGACGGATGGGATGAGTGGAGGGTTGGAGACCCTCAACTACCACGGTTTTGGCCCAGTGGGCCAAGCTTCCCATCCGCTCGCTACAATACCCTAACAACAAGAAGTACATCATTTGCACAAGGGTGAACATGGTAAATATATTGAACATGCTTAGGAGAAATCACTGATCGTCTTACAATTACAAACAACCAACACTTACATGTAGTGCCATGGTAGGCCATTCATTACCCTATTAACTTTTAAATTCGATGTTAACTATTTTTGGATTCGTCGACTTTGAACGAATCTGTTTTCTCGACGAATTTATTCAAATTACCAAAATGATTTTAACATTCTTTGTCGAATTGCAAAAGACACTGACTCATGAGAGAACATAGTTCAAACCGGGATCGAGACCAAGTCGTTCATCATCTTACACATTGTTTTGTCCTTTTTTCCCGAGGAGGTCCGCGTACATGTCGCGACACACTTGACAGGTACGCTTTCGCACAAAAGAATGCATTCCGCATGCCGAAGCTATTGGAAACGAGCTTCGGCACGCGCAAAGCCTTCTTTCAACATGACTGACACGGATGATCCGGACCGTCCGATCATCAATGTCAGTCAGGCTCAGCCCAAACCAGGGCGAGGGACTGACATTTCAGCCGGACGTGGACGACTTGACCGCACCGAAAGGGCACACGTCATTATTGAAGTTCGAAGTGTAGAAGTGAAGTGCGATAGGCGGATGTGAGCATAACCAATCGTCGAATTTAAGGATCGGCATTTCAGTTTTGATGAATTTCAAAGAATCATCAAAATAATTGTGCCCAAAAATTTTCTAAACGAATTTAACAATCACTAAATTACTAAAATCTCAAAAATTGAATTTAATAATCAGTAGGATAATCATCTCTGGAAAGAATGTGGTACTGAAAGAATTCAAGCCATCACCTCACACGTAGGATATAGGCAGCCTACATGACACCTTGGCATAGGAAGGACATATGCCTGGGCAAAGCACACCTCCTCCATGTCTTCTTCAACAACATCCTAGAATATCTCACTATCACCGTTGCTACTGATGGAATCCACTACTTCCCCTGTGCACACGTCTTCGTCTACGATGGTGTCTTCCATCACTTGTCCCCTTTGGCATGGGAACTTGTACATCTTAATGATGTGTGTCGACTTGTTGCTGGCCTACAGCTCTGTAACCAAGTAAGTTGCACTGGCTCTAACTATGAAACGAGATAGAAACGAGAGCTCACAATATGTTGGAAACTCCATGGTAGAGGTTGCTTTGGTGTTATACTGAACTTAGTAGAAGAGAATGAACCGAATGACCAATAGCAACATTTTACATAGAGGACTGGATACATAGGAGATGTTTCTGACCAAATTGAGATTGTACAACCATTTGGTGAAGTACATCAGAGTAAACATCGCTTGCTCCCTACGAGTAATGTGACTCCAAGGACTGTGTCATGAGCTTCCTACACGAAGCACCTTAGTGATCTTGGTCATCTGTTATCTGTGTTGTCTCTTCTTCTCTTAGCCTCCGTGCTTGTCAGTCTCTTGTGGCCTTGGTCATACATGGCCTCCTTCGCTGCCTTCTATAGCCCCACTCCCTTCTCTTGCACACCATGAAAACACCACATCGAACGCTGTTAGTGCATGCATTAGACAAGACACGAGTGTAATACATAGAGAAAAGAAAGGAATGAGCATACCAGTTAGATGCCAACGTTCTCCTCCTCATCGTAGTAGTCCTCTAGGACATCATCCCAGCCGCCATGTGACATGCCCTTAGTGGCCTGCGCTTGGTGGGTGTAGTCGAGGTCCTGTTGTCTATGTCACATGTCGTCCTCTTCATTGATCCACAAGTATGGTTTCTTCCTCCTCTAGCTCAGATTCTTCATCCAAGATGAAGCGTTCAGGGTTGTCAACCTTCTCTCCGGATTCATACGTTGGAAACCGTTCAAGGTCGTACTCGTCGTCGTCAGCATCAAAGACATTTTGTCACTTGTTGCGGTGCCATCCTATGGACCCGCACCAGTTGCTTCTGCTCTAGCTGAATTGCTTGTGTATCTTGCTACTACTGATTCTGCAATTGCAACAGCCTCTCTTGCCTAAGCTCATACCTGGGTGCCACACAAGGGCCAACCCCCGCCATATGCCTCCACGCACATAGTTGCTTCCACTCGCTCTAGCCGCCTCTACAATGTGTCAATGCACCGGATAGCAACGGTCTAGAAAACGGGTCCCGACATGGGAGGCCGCCAACCGCTCTTGGTATTGCAACCAAGATAACATATCACCCTCAAACGAGGGATCCACACTTTAGGTTCGTTTGGTTTGCAACCTCACGAAGTCCGCATATTGGTCTTTAGTGTCTACCTTTGGTTGGACACTCTGTGAGGAGTCTCAAAGGCAAGAACTGTAAATGGATGCATGCAAGGTACAGGCTTTTATACTTGCAAAGCTTTGCTAAAGCTTTTGCTTGTAGTGACTCCACTGGAGCCAACCTCAACCTACATTCCTACTTGGCGCGTCCTTAGACCGCCAAGTGTCATCCTCAAGGCAGGCTCTAGTAAGCTTCCTAGAAGCTTCCTGTCCCAGTTTTGGCCACAAAGAAAATTGCGGCCGTCGCGGGGTTTGAACCCGCGACGTCTGGTTTGAGACTCTGGTGCCTAATCAACCAAGCCAAAAAGGTATGGTTCCTATGATGAGGCACAGGGGACATACCCATTATGGGCAGTGCATTCCTGGACCATCTCAGAACAGACCAAGGGGACATACTCCATAGAGTAGTGCATGACTTATCTGTATGTGTAGCTAGCCAGCTAGGCAGTGGACAAGGTGCATACTATTTCAACAAATCTCTCCCTTACACCTCTGTCCATCTGTCCCTTGCTCGGCTCCATCAATGCCTTGGAGCTCACCCTTCCTCTGCCGCACTCCTCATTCCGAATCCACGAATTCCTGCATAATGCAAGTCGCTGTCCAGCGGCTTGGTCATGCAGTCAGCAAGCATGCTCTTTGTTCCGTAGTGATGTAAGTCCACCACGTTCTTCATGACCAGGTCACGTGAGTAGTGGTAACGTATGTCGATGTGCTTCGTTCGCCGGGAGATGATCTCATCTTCAGTAATCGAGATGGCGCTCATGTTGTCCACGTGTACGATCGTGGCATCCTTCTGTGGCACTGTTATTTTGCCAAGCAGGCTGCGGAGCCATTGAGTCTCCTTGCACACCTCAGACAAAGCAACGTACTCTGCCTCAGCCGTGGACACGGAAACACAATCCTGCTTCCTGCTGGCCCATGAGATGGCAGCGCCATTCAAGATGCACACGTATCCAGAGGTGGATTTCCTGTCATCAAGATTTCCTCCCCAGTCAGCGTCGATGTAGCACTTCAGACAAAAGGGGTCTGTTCCTTCTTGGCCTCCAAGGACGAGGCCCATGTGACGTGTCTTCTGCAGGTAGCGCAAGATGCGCTTGACTGCCTGCCAATGTTGTGGCCCAGGGTTGGCCACGAATCTGCTCACTTGTCCCACAGCATAGCAGATGTCCGGACGAGTCCCTACCATGGCGTACATGATGCTACCCACGGCGGATTGGTAGGGGATGTCTTGCATCTCCCTTTGTTCTGCTTCATTGCTTGGCGACATGGAGGCCTTCAGCTTTGTGTCGGTCGTCATTGGGGTGCTGACAGGTTTGCAGTCTTCCATGTGGTAGCGCTTCAGCACCTCACCAATGTATTTGGTTTGGTTGAGTTCGATGGTGCCTGCTGCTCGGTTGCGGTGGATGGCAATCCCGAGGTAGTACTCGAGAGGACCCATGTCCTTCATCTTGAACCTTTTGCTGAGGTCAGACTTCAGCCCATCCAACAGCTCGACCGAAGACGAGCAGATGATCAGATCATCCACGTACAGCGCAACCAGCATCAGCCCTCTCCCATCATCGCGCACATACATGCTCGGGTCATTCTGGCAATGCGCGAAGGAGAGGCCAGTCATGAAACCGTCCATCTCTTTGTACCACATCCTTGGAGCCTGTTTCAGTCCGTAAAGCGCTTTCACCAACTTGCACACCTTGCCCTTGGGAGCTTCGACTCCTTCGGGCACCTCCATCAGCACTTCCTTGTCAAGCTTCCCATAAAGGAAAGCTGTCCTGATGTCCATCTGGTGTATCTCCAAGTTCTTTGCAGTAGCAATGCCAAGGAGAGAGCGGATGGAGGCAAAGGTCACGATGGGCGCGAACGACTCATCGTACTCGGAGCCCGGGCGTTGAGAGAACCCCTTAGCCACTACCCTTGCCTTGAACTTGTCGATGTTGCCGTCTTGCTTCTTCTTCACTCGGAGGACCCACTTGGATCCCACCACGTGGGCCTTGTCGGGTCTATCCACCAGCACCCACGTGCCGTTCTCGGCAATGGATGCGAGCTCGCTATCCACTGCCTCCTTCCACTTGGCCGCATTTGGGCCATTCATGGCCTCCGCCACTGTGGATGGCTCTCCCCGAGCCATGCACGACCAGCTAAGACCGGTCCAATCATCCTCATAGCGCAAAGGTGCTCTCTTTGGTCGCAAACTGCGCCGGGGTAGTGGTGCCGCTTCTTGCTTTGGTGCTGGTGCTTCCAAAGGTGGTGGTTTGTCGTCGTCGTCGTCGTCAGAAGAGTTGTCAGACTCCAAGTCAGACTCGGAAGCCTCGGACACCTCGGTATCCACGTCCATGTCAGATGCTGCATCATCCTCCGTAGCCACTCTCCCATTCCCACCACCTGCTGGCAAGGCGAGCCAGTTGTCGGGTGCTTGGTCTCCGGACTCAAGCAACACTATCCACTCTCCCGCTTTGGGAGTGAGGGTCGGGTCCAGCAGCTCTCCCTTTCCAAGTGTGCGTTCGTCGAACACGACGTCGCGGCTCCTCACGAGCTTGCCTGCTGCCTGGTCCCAAAGCCGATAGGCTTTGTGTGACGTGTCGTACCCAACCATGATGCACTTCTTGGAGCGTGC
>SZWC01009568.1:90845-106700 GCA_023375785.1 Penium margaritaceum
TGTGTGTGTGTGTGTGTGTGTGTGTGTGTGTGTGTGTGTGTGTGTGTGTGTGTGTGTGTGCGTGTGTGTGTGTGTGTGTTTGCGCGCGTGCCTGTGCGGCTGCACGCCTGAGTATGCGTGCGTCAGCTGTGCGCATACCCCTCCCTACATTCACTCTTCGTTTTCCGGTCTGTGCTGTCCATGTCTGCCCCTTGCAGTTATGCACAAGCACTGGCTTGCAGGAGGCCAAGGTGTGCAGGTTTCCCCAACGTACGTATGCGGTGAAACTGGCGGACACCTGCGGGGGGGTTATTACTTTCAAGTTCAAGGGCTCGGGGCAGCTTTTCATATCGCTCAACCAGTTTGTATGCATAGACAGGTCACTGTTTGTGGGCCTCATCCTTTGCCTTCCATAGACTGAGCCTGCATGCCTTGTTTGTTTGTTGTATGAACCATATGAAGGTCACTCAAGCTCCTCCCTCGTGTACGCTTAAATGTAAAAGTCGGAGAGCCTTGGTGACCAAAGCCTACCATAAATTTCTTCTGGCCCTTGCACTCTTAACACTCTCACTAATCACGCCTAAGTTGGGCCTTGTTTGCTTATGTCTTGGGCTCTGGTTGGGTTTTAGTTGGGACCTCTTTGGTCTACAACTAGGTTCTTGTGGTTTAGGGTGAGATGAGCACCTTCGGTCACACGAGCTCATGCTGTGGATACTTAAACAAGAGGATGACTGAGCTGTACCCCCTCCCCCCTCCCCCCCCCCACCTCCCCTGTTGAGCAAGCAGCATGCTCTCTTGTAACTGTCCAGAGGGTTCGCACTTCCCCCTTCGGGCTTCATAATATGTCTGTGTTGCTGGGAACATTCCCGCAGAGTTCTGTCTTTGGACAAGCACCCAATGTTAAACTGCTGCCAGCAATATGATGCACTGGCATAAAGTAGTCCATAGTCACGGCCCATGCGTGCAGGAAACACACATTGTCGCCCTGTCATGGTGCTTTGTGCTTGGCCTCTCAGTCGAGCACCGAGTTGCTTGTCGTTGCCTCGCAGGCAACAGGCCTACAACAACGCCTTCTCCGGTCTCTTGTCGGCCACCTGCATGGTATTGGTGTATGGGCGTTGAGCTGTTTGGTTGTCATACAGTCTTGTGTAGTGAGGGCTGGATCTGCTGCAGCTACGTCACTCCTCCTGAGACATGTATGGTGGAGTTTAACCACCTAGTTCATCAATGCTTGTGCCAGTGCTCCGGGAGATCCCATGATGATTTTCCACATGTTGTCCCTGACGGGCTGCGCATGACAGAAATGCAGGCACCTTTCTAACCAGTTGCCGCGACACTAGACGTCAGTGCTAGGTCAGCGTGTGACACCAACTGCAAGGGTCTGGGTAGGAACCAGCTACAAAGTGTCAAGAAAGTCAAAATGAATGAAGTTGCAGAGATCAATCAACAACTGAGGCCTAGACAGCTTACATAGTGTCTCTGACCTAGTGGGCACCCACACGTGTGGCGCACAAAGGCGCACATTTTCTAGCAGGACAAAACAGTGGCAAAAGCACAATTTTGGGCATAATTCCCTGCATACACGTCAGAAGGACGAGCCATCTGAACCAGAACGACCACATCCACGAGATCTACGTCCTGAAAGGTTGCATGCCTATGTGCTATCCCACGGCACACATCTACAATAAGAAGAGAGTCTTCTGTACACTCATCCGGCCGCCGATGCCTCCGGGGTCCGCATCGGGGACAATGTCGTCGCAATCTGTGTCGCTGCTCTCTTGGCCGTCGCTCGTGACATGTGGAAGCCACATACACCAACAGCGCATGCTCCTTGTGGTCGGGACCCGGGTGCACTGTGGTTTGTACCGTCACCCCGGGAGACCCAGTTCTGATTCATTCTGTCTTTGTTGACCTTAGCTCACACATTTGTGGTTTGCATGCGACCGAGACAGAGACGCCCAGTTACATGTTCCAGCGTCTCGGGAGGCCTAAAATTATCCAACTTGTCTTACCGGTGATACTAGGTTATCAATGTAAAGTCAGGATGTGTTTTGGGTACATTGCATATTTTCATGCCGGTGGAGATCCTGGCACACGGTTGAGTGTTCCGGTGCCTCGGGAGCCCTCCCTTGCATGGTTTTACATTCTGTGACATGTGTATTTCCCGTTTGCGCCTTTTGGCACACCGGAGATGACGAGGCTTGGTGGGCTAACCGCCAATCCCTAGTACATAAGCTCTCCGTAGGGCTCATTGTCCTCTCTCCTCGTCCATTAATTCATGCGTTCCAGACTAAGCAATTTTTGGCGCTGTCATTCTCTCACTCACTACCAGAGCTCGTGTGTTGTCTAGCATGGGTCTGTATGTCCCACATCAACTTTAGTATGGTATCAGAGCACAAGGGGACTGTGGGAGCAACAAAGCAACAGAAGAGATCTGGAATGCAGATGACATGCGCCACGCAGACAGAAGCTTGTGAGAGCCGCAAGCATGTTGACGACAGCTGCAAGGACTGCTGCAAAGTAACCATTAGCTTTAGGGTGCGTTGACAGTCTACCGAGTGCTGTTGAGGCTGCTGCATGGGTGATTGAAGCAACATCACTTAATGCGGCAACAACGTCTACACAACGTGCCGCCACACCCTTTCCGGCAGGAGATTGTGATTGGCCTAGCTGCTGGCCAAGTAACGCGCATGCAGCATGACCCAGCAACAGCTACGTCGCAGCCGCATATAAGCAGCACTCTGATACTAGTAGATGTCTCCCTACTGCCGTCCAGACACACTCTACACACTTTTATGTGGAAGAGGGGGAGAACGATAGGTGCTTAGGTCAAAGTTTGGGACAAAAACCATGGGGAACGAGCGACCGACGACAAAGAGCGAGGCGAAGTTGGAGGAGGCTCCCTCGTCGGCGAGCTTCGAGCTAGCAAGCTCCCATTGAACTCGCTAGCTCGATCCCACTGACGGAGGTGACCTTGACCTTCCTAATTTACTTAGATGCCCTTGCAGTCCTATCTGAACATCTTCGGCAGCATGTCCGTCAACGAACAATACTCGGCCAGCCACCCAACAAATTATCATGGTGACAATATTGTGACCATGTCCTAGTTCACAATCCTAGTTTTAGCAACAGCGAGTCATCCTTTCGATCTTGGAGAACATTTCTCCTCTTCTCATCTGTCCTGTTCTCTTTGCCGTAGTGCCGCTGGCTTGACACTCGACAGCCTCCAGCCATCGATTGATCCTTGTGCCGCTCAAGGATCTGCGTGAACATGAACAGCAGCCAGGGGGTCACCATCAGTCACCATTTATGAACATAGAACAACACTCCCCCATGACCTCGTGGCACACGTGTTCATGCACAGACAAACGAGGTGCAAAACAAAATGCAAACGGGTGCGTGATGAATGAAGGATGAGGGTAGGACAAGTGCGTGAAACACACAATACACAGAGGATTAGGTCGAGGTACTCCACACAAAGTCACACAACTACGGGTGACAGACCAACAGCTGAAATGGCTGACTTATTCTGAGCACGACCCCAAGCCTTTGTAAAGAAGTCGGCAAGCTGGCGTTTTGTGCCGATCCAGACCACGTCAGCCTGCAGTTGTTCCAACAAACCGCGCACGAAGTGATATTCCACAGTAATGTGCTTTGTGTAAGCATGGATCACACCATTGTTTGCGGAAATATCAATTACGCTGCAATTGCCACAATGGAGAACAATGCACACTACTGACTGACACAGCTCACGGAACAAGCGACGCAACCAAACACTGTGACAGGCACCAGCTCCAAGGGCAACATACTCGGCCTCCACAGTGTTGTGTGCCACACATCCCTGTTTTCCACTCTTCCATGATACAGCTGTGTTCCCACAAAGGAACACATAGCCCGTTCGGCTTTTTCTGTTGGTGCTCCACGCGGTCACTATCGGTGAAACCTGACACAACCACCAACGGGTGAGTACGGAAGAGAAGACCAAGCCGTGGTGTCTGCAACACATAGCGCATGACCCGCACTACTGCCTCAAGGTGGCCAGTGCTGGGTGCTAGCGAAAGTTGCACGAGCAAGTTCACTGCGAAAGCAATATCAGGCCGCGTGGTGGCGACTAGATACATGAGAGACCCAATGAGACGCAAGTATCCAGTCGACTCGACCGGCTCCCCCAGGTCCGCTAAGTCAACTGGTTTCATGATTTTCAATCCATCGGGTGCCATGGTGGTGGAGGCGGAGGGTGTGGACGGTAGGAGATTAGCAAAGCGCTCCCCCAAGATTTGTATGCATCTACCTTGGTGGATGTGTAGAAGTCCACAATCACAATCGTGGGCGATTTCCTTGCCCGAGAAAACCTGGACCTCACCAAGGTCCTTCATCTTGTATGTGGCCTGCCATAGATCTTTGACCTTCTGCGCATATCTTAGATCTGCCGACACTATCAGAAGATTATCGACATACACCAGGACAACAACAAAGGGCTCTGACCCAGTACTCAGGAAGAGTACTGGGTCAGAGCCTTGGGATCAGCATCGCTCCTCCTATAACCCCCAGGCTCTAATGTCGAGCAAATCTCATTGTTCCAACATCTCGGTGATTGCTTTAGGCGGGACAATGCCTTACGAAGATGCCACACACGACCTGTACCGTCTGCAAAACCGGGTGACTGAACCATGTAAATCTCTTCATCCAACCGACCATGGAGGAATGCGTTGTTCACGTCCATCTGATGGACCTCCCAGTTAAGTTGCGCAACGAGCCCTAGAATAGCTTGTGTCGTATCCATACGCTTGACTGATGCAAACGTGTAATCGAAGTCCACTCTCTCAACTTGTGAATAACCTTTTGCAACCAGATGAGCCTTGTAGCATCCAACTTTGAAAGCCTTTCACCTAGGAGGGAGATCGATGACCTTGAACACTTCGTGTTCAATCAAAGCATCCATCTCCTCCTTCGTGGCAATCTCCCACCTCTCAAAGTCAGGCTGTGAGCGGGCCTGGCTTAGAGAGGTGGGGTCCGGTAGACCCTCCTCGGACGTGTGTAAAGTGCATGCTCGCACGTCAGGTGCAATCTCTCGTAATGCCCACATATTTGCTGCATTGTAAGCACGAAGATGCTCACGTTGCAGCCGCCCATATCCTGACTGAGTGTATGGTGAGAGCGCACTGTCAAGTTCAGACCAGAAAACCAAGCCCAAGACCTTTGTGCTTGGATCTCCACTCACCACCTGGCGGACGGGTGCTGTGCGCCTTGGCCAGCATGGACTCATGATAGGGCGTTGCACCGTGGGTGGTCGCGGACGAAGACTACGACCCTCATGAGAGTATGCATGAGTTGATGCCGATGACTCAGACGTAGAGACGACCGGTGGCAGCACAACCACTTGGTTACAAGGGCATGTAGGCTGCAATGAGGGGGCTACAGCTGGGCACACTGACAGAGAGTTAGGGGGTGAGACAGAGGATGCAGTGAGAGGCAGACCAGTAGACAAACAGCCGGGTCTACAGCCAACTCTAGAGGGTCAGAGGTAAGGGGAAGCAGCAGCCAACGAGGAGGGGGGTGCAATAGACGACGGAGGAGAACCATCAGTTGGTAGCACAGGAGGAACAGAAGGAAGAGCCACTGAGCACAGAGACGGCATAGGAAATGACACAGCAAGAGGGGGCGAGCTAGGTGGGGCCACAGGGGGTGCACCTGCCACAGGAGACGTAGGAAGTACATGGGGTGCCATAGAGGTAGGATGGACAGATGTGTTTATCCTGACAGGAGTACCCACACGGAACCCTCTCCTACACATCAGGTGCAAGGGCACAAAGCCAAGTGAGGGTCAAAGGACCGAATCCGACGCACATCATGCTATGTGTAGGACTCAAGAAAGACAACGTCATGGGACTCGACAATACGGTGACGATCGTGATCCAAAAAACGACAGGCCTTCGATTGGGGAGCAGCTCCTAGAAAGAGACACAAGCAACTGCGGGGAGAGAGTTTGCTCCCTTGCGAGGCTTCAGGGTCCCAAACACAGGCGAGAAAATCCTAGACATGTGCCAACTGAAGGTCGGCACATCGGCCAAACCAACACTCATACGGAGTCACATGATGGGGAAGCGGGCCATGAGGCACGCTGTTCCAGACCCACGTCATGAAGGCCATTACCTCCTCTTTTTTGTTGGTTTTTATAGATGGTCCGGGCTGAAAACACCTTGCCTCAAAGGCAAAAGCCTCTAACGTGCCAAACTCAATACGCATGGACCACACATCATCCATCATCGTGCAATTCCAGCGTTCGGACAGGCCATTTTGTTGTGGCGTGTACGGAGGGGAGAGATCATGTGTCACGCTCTGCTCCTCAAGAAACTGAGCAGCAAGATTCATGAATTCTCCCCCGCGATCCGACCAAAAACCAGACAAGCGTTAATTGGCTTGGCGTTCAGCCTGAAGCAACCAACGTCAGAGGGTAAGGGCCGCATCGCTTTTGCGACGCAAACAGAATACCCATCGACAATGAGAGGAATCATCACTCAGTGAGAAAACAAAGTCCGTGCTCAGCCTGCGACTCAGTGGGCAAGGGCCCCATGAGGTCAGCATGCACGAGATCCAGAGGTCTGTGAGTACTAGTGGAGGAAGAGGGACACGTGACACGATGCAGTTTTCCTTGGAGATAGGGAAGACAGTCAGTCGGAGCCGGTGGTACAAAGGAGGCCGGGTCAAGGCCGAGAGTGGGCTTAACGCACACAATTGACTCAATAGTGGGAGAGTGCACATGACAGAGATGACGGTGCACCAACCGTTGATGTGCAGCAGACAAGGTGCCAGTCACATAGACACGTATAGGCTTCGACGAAGAAATAGCAACACAACGCAAAATGTGATAGACACTGCCAACAGCAATGCCACAAAGTAACAATACCGGTGGAGCAAGAACTAACAGTGGTGATACCAATGGCATGCGTGATTTTGAGGCCAAGGCGGTCACACGTGGGTACAGACAGCAGACTGAGCTTGAGGTCAAGAACATACAGCATGCCAGAGAAGTACACAAGACCAGCAGGACCATCGAACTGAACAGTTCCAACACAATACACACACAACTGCTGACCTGACCCTACATGCACATGACGAACTGACTCGACTGGACCAAGTAGAACAAAATCACCACGGCGAGAGCACATATGATGGGTGGCACCTGTGTCGATAACCCACCTGCCATCTGGAACCAGCTCCACTGGTGAAACAAAACAGAACCCAAAGGAATCATGAGAGGGTAGTGGTGGCTGTGCTGGGTCAGGGGATGCAGAACCAGCAAATGACTCAATCCACAACGGCACATCATAGAGAACACAGTCATCCACAGAGAGTGTCACACCATCGTCACCAGACATCCCACACAATCTTTTTGTAGTGTAAACGTTAAGCCTCCTGGCGCTATGCATGCAACTCGCACCTCCCTGAGTGGTCGAGTCCATGTCATCACAAAAGGAGGATTTGAGGGCCCATTCCAGCTCTGCAATGTGGGCAGATAAAAGCTCTCTCCTAGGGGTGGAAGCAGCAGCCACCTTTGCCCGGTCAGCACTGCTCGTTGAACTACCGTGTGTGCCGCTGCCACGTCTGACACGAGCGTGCCCGGCATCATGTATCGCCCGTCCAATCTTGGCAAAGTCGTGCTCACGAGGGCACCCCTGCCACATGTGGTCGCCACCGCAGTTGTAGTAGCAAGGAATTCCACCAGTTGCTCCCAAGGACCCTTCGGCCCTGTTTCCCCCTGAATTCTTTTTCCCCTTCTTTCCCTTATCCAAGACCTACGCCCCGCTTGCAACCGATGTTTGAGATGTGGAGGAGGTGATAAGTGGCAAGGGAGGGTGAATGGAGGAGATGGAAGACGATGAGGTCGATGGAGGGGCGGAAGTAGCTACAACTCGACCCATGGGCGGAAGGTACCGCCTTGCCACCAGTACATGGTGGTCTCACGCCCAAGGAAGGAGGGTGCCAGTCTCCCCCATCTGCATGAGCTCCGCAGGCTCAAAGTGCTAGAAGATATCCAAGTACTTCTCATGGACTCCTAACACAATCGTAGCTAGAGTTGAATACTGAGGAAGCATCTGCGTGTCCAAGCGATTGTAGGCACGTAATGCATGGCGCCAGTATGCATCAATAACCTCTGTGTATCGCCCTGGCAAAGGGAAGTGAACTCGCGGATGCATTCATTGAGGTCAGCCTCACCAACCCACTGATGGGTGGTCAAAACGAGCTGCCAAGCTCCGAGGGGGTCTGCACCGTGCCCAGTCAGGTCTGCCACATAGGGCTTGACATTTAGAATGGAGTCGTCTGGGAAGGGAAGGACTAGGGAGAGGATCGCTAGAGCTGTAAAAACAGACTGTGTTGCATCTGTGGCATCATAATAAGTCATGTAATAGGGGAGCAGTCCCTCACGGGTGGCCCAGGTATGAAACTGCAACTCCCAAACCTCAAATTTGAGGCTGTCCGAGTACCGAGGAGGTGGAGACAGAAAGTCCTTAGCCGAACGTCTTGTTGGCATAATCAAGCCAGACATGGGTGTGCTGCCTGAGCCAGGCTGCTGGCGCACAGGCCCTCAATAACGCTACAAAAATGACACTGGCAACCCAAAAAAGTGCACTGTAACTGATCGCATCAGACTTAGAGCATACTAACACTGTTGCTGCTGCTACAGCAAGGTGGCTGACACCTACTGTGATGGCTGCTGCTCCTGTGACTCTTGATACTCCTACTGCTGCTGCTGCTGCGCCTCTTGCTACTGCTGCGGGTGCTGCTGCTGCACTATGGCAGTGCCAGATGCGAATGTCGAGCTACCTGTCGTCTGTCCCCCTGAGTGCACCTAGCCAAGCGGTTGCTGTGCAAGGAGTGCCTGCTGGTAAGCAACAATTGTTTTGAGCAATGTCTCCTGAATTGCAGCTTCACATCTGCTTGTTCAACCGCTAAGTGGTCGCACTTGCGGGAGACTGTGATCGGTCAGTGATAGGTGGAGGATTACCCTTGTCCTCTGACTGTGTGCCTGACATTGTGGCTGCCCTAAACAGGGGAGAGGGGCAGAAAACAGATGACACGCTGGGTTTGTAGACGGCCAATGTTGCCGGAAAAAATCTGACAGCATTCAGCCTCTGGCTCTGCCGGAGAACTGCGTGACAAGGCCGAAGGCCTGGATACTTTGGTTGTCTCAGCTGTGCTCCGCTGTGAGAAGGGGAGAGAGGAAAGACCCCAGCCCAAGAGGGCCAGAAGAGAGAGGAGGAAAAGGAGGTTTACTGACCAATGCTTAGTGGTCAATAAAGTTGTTGCAGCAGCCCAGGACGTGGGGTCAACTCCCCACTTCTGCGGCCGACAGTGGCTGATTGACCGCTGTAAGGAACGTGTCTCCAGGGTTGCCGTTGAGGCTGACCAGCGACTGCCGTGTGGAAGGAGGTTATAGCCCACTCACTGTGGCCTCTGGGGAGGTCACATCACACCCGTTGTGGCCTAAGGCAGTCCACAGCACAACTGTTGCGGGAACTGGCGAGGAAGCAGCACCCAGGCGGCGGTGTGTGGGGGGAGTGCAACCGGATGGCTGCAACCTGCGCATGGGTCACACTCTGACAGCAGCGACCTGAGCTTAGGTTGCAGCCGATCCCGTGAAGGCTGCAATTACTGCAGGAGCAACCTGTCCAGCAGTGGCCGCCTGCTGTTGCAGCTTCGCTTCAAACGGCGGCATCGTTTCACCCATCTGTCAACCAGTGGCTGAAGGAGAAAACGGCCACCGCCACGTTCTTCCTACTCAATGGATGAGGGAATGGTTCCCTCGCCTCTGATGCCAGTAGATGTTTCAGTACTGCCCTTCACATACACTCTATACACTATTCTATGGAAGAGAGGGGGAACGGTAGGCACTTAGGTCATGTTTTGGGACAAACGCCATGGGGAACGAGCGACGGAAAACAAGGAGCGAGGCAAACTCTTGCATTCCTATCGAGGGAGGTGACCTCAACCTTCCTGCTTTACTCAGATGCTCTTGCAGTCCTGTCCAAACATCTTTGAAAGCATGTCTGTCAACAAACAATATCCGGTCAACCACCCAACAAGTTATCATAAAATGTTGTGACTATGTCCTAGTGCAGAATCCTGATTTCATCAACTCTGAGTCATCCTGTCGATCTTGGAGAGGATTTATGCTCTTTTCATCTGTTCTGTTCTCTTTGCCACAGTGCCGCTGGCTTGACACTCGCCAGCCTCCAGCCGTCAACTGGTCCTCGTGCCCCTCAAGGATCTGCGTGTACATGAACAGCAACCAGGGGGTCACCATCAGTCACCGTTCATAAACATGGAACAACAGCAACCTGAGGTGAGCGGCGTAGTTTTTGCAGTAGTAGAGGCTTGCGGTAGCAAGCGGCATGCAGCAAAGCAGCGCGCAGTGTCCACTGTGCATGAAGTGTCCAGCAGATCTCGCAACATCATTTTTCAGCAGCAGCAGTAGGAGCAGGGCAAAGAAGTTGTGTGAAGTTGTAGCAATCTGACGCATAGTGCTGGCTGCGCTGTGCATCTCCTCCACCAACGACAAACAGCCGGCAGCCAGCAACAGCATTGCACAGCAGCAGCTGTAGACACATTAGCAGGATTTAGCACATGTAGTAGGCACAATCCAGAGCCGCATTCCTTACCACAAAAGCAGCATCACAAATTGCATTACAACGCATGGAAGCAGGCAGCAGCGCAATGTGGCGGCAACGCGAATGCAGCAACAGCTTTGGCAACCTCGGCACTACACAGCACCTCATGGTGGCCAGAAAAAACCTTCTGGCGGTGGCAACGACCTCTCAGCAACACTAATACTAGAGCCTTGCGAGGAAGCTTCCATCCTGATGTCAGCGCTACCATGCAGTCGCAACACACCCACCAGTTGCTGGCACCTCTAAGAGAGGAAGTCAAGGATGTCTCCACCTTCCGTTCATGTGGGTGCGAACACACCCCCGTGATCGCAAGGTGGTGTCCCTCTCGGATGCTTGTGGCCGAACCTGAATGGGTGGGTACACACATAAAAAACCAAAAAGGGGCAACTGAGAATGCCTGGATAGTCAATAACCCAGGGGTAGTTTTTTTGGTGTTTTATAATCTTTCAAACAGAGAAAGGCATTTTTCTTCTCTTTCTAACAACACATGAAGGGATCTTCTTTTCTTTATTTTCTTGCAGTCTTCTTTTAGCCCAAGCATGCCGCACGTGCACTACATCCATTGAATTTATTTCAATCGACTACAGACTCTTGGATTTTACCTCTACACCACCTAGGGCCAGTGTTAGCCCTCTCTCACCAACGCATCGATCCTTCTAGGCACGATGATACTGCAGTCAGGACCGCCTCCTGGCCCTTCTATCCCACGGACGTTTTCGACACCGTCTAGTGATAACATTCTATACCCTCACCCTCCTCATCAGCGACTCTCCGATATGCCGAGGACGCAGCCGGGATCACTACCACGTGATTTCCTTGGCCATGTGCTTCCATGGTTTACATTTCCATTTTTTCTTCCATACCCTCTTCCAAACTGGCAAGTCGACATTGACCATGTACGTCCCAAATGGCATTGATCATGCCGATAATACACACGTGTGATGAATCTTCCGCCAAAGAATGCCAACACATGTGTTCAAATGTGCAGAGATTGTACGTGCCTCGTCTTAGCAAGAGCCAAGGGATTGCTCGGTCAACACGGAATGTTGCCCGCTGATGATCATAATCGTGAAAAACCATGCACGTGTGTGGTTGATTTTGGGTGAACGTGACCCAACAGTGTTGCGGATGACAAGTGTTCACAATTCTGCTCTTATGCTTGATTTTTATTGCAGGGTTCACATCTTGAAGTACGCAATGATCAAACCTCCATGCGCAAGGACAAACCAGGACGGTTCAGAGCAAAGGGGGAGGAATGTAGCATGCGGACCATTTTCAGTATTAAAAATGGTCTTGAAATTCTTGCGACATGTTTTGAGGTCTCGAGATTGGAGTCTCAAGGCGTCCTTGTCCGTAAAATAATATACCAGCTACAGTCTAGGTCGACCCTTGTCCGAAAAATCCCTTTAATGTGGGTTTCGGGTGATAGGAGTGTCACGATGGATATTCCATCGCGTCACTCCTCCCCTACCCCTTGAGCGTCGCTAGGGCCCTGTTTCCATGTGGCTGTGCCACATGGAAGGATTAGGCTAGGATGCATGTTTTGACATCCGTGCCCTATGACGACCGTGTCCGTTTCGCCGCGACGCGTCTCAACCGAAATGGCTAAGGCGGCCAGTCACTCGAGCTCCTCAGACGAGTATTCTGAGGGCCTACTTTTGGGTTCCACACTTAGTCGCAAAACAGACCACGTCTGTTACATTGGTATCAGAGACAAAGCTTCCACGAGAGAAAATAGGAGTGGGTGTCAGAAACACTCTGACGTCGGATCTCGACATCCACAGACATCGTTGGCCGTCAGAGTAGTTCCGAGCAAAAGAAAGAATAGTTTGGACCAGTTCGTCCAAACGCCGCCCGATCGGCGGAGATAGCTAGACGGCCGAGAGTTGGGGACCAAGCCTTAGGGAGCCGAGAGCCAAGAGCTAGTGCTCCACCAGCCGAAAAAGAAAAAAAGGAAGAAGAGGGAGCCGGGGGAGTTACTGAACGGTGCCTGACAGACGTTGTGGTGGTATCGAGCGTCGAGCTCGACGAGCTCGTCGAACTCGGAAAGGAACCGAGAGGAGAGGTGAGGGGAGCGCCTCTCCCCCACCTCCTTGTCACGGGACCAATGGGGAAGGGAGGGACAGACCCCCCTCTCTCCCTCCCCCCCCCCTTCCCTCCCCTCCCGCTCCCACACCATAGACATCACCTGATGGGATGAGAGGGACGGATCCCCTCTCTCTCCCCCCTTAAGCATGGTGCAGACGGTGCCGAAGGGGAGGAGAGGCACCGGAGTCCCCCCCCCTTTCAATGGTGCCGATGGCACCAAGGGGGCAGATGAGGGGAGAGGTCCCCCCCCCTCCCCATCGTCCATGGCGTCGACGGTGCCAGGGGGGCGGGTGAGGAGAGTCTCCCCCCCCTCCCCCTCGTCCATTGCGCCGGCGGCGCCAAGGGAGGCAGGTGAAGGGAGAGTCCCCCCTCCCCCCCCCAGTTGCGCCAAAGGGGCCAGGTGAGGGGAGAGTCTCCCCTTCCCCCCCTCGTCCATAGTGCCAACAACGCCATGGAGGGCTGGTGAGGGGAGAGTCTCCTCCCCACCCCCTTCGTCCATGGTACCGGCAGTGCCAAAGGGGGTGGGTGGGGGGAGAGTTCCCCCCACTCCCCTTGTCAATGACGTCAACGGCGCCAAGGGGCGGGTGAGGGGAGAGTATCCCCCCCCCTCCCCCCCGTCCATGGCGCCGACGGGACCAGGGAGGGCGGGTGAGGGTAGAGTTTCCCCCCTCCCGTCCATGGCGTGAGCAGAACCAAGAGGGAGGTGAGGGAGAATTCCCCCACTTCCCACCCCCCTCCCAGGGCATCGTCTGCGCCATAGGGGGCTCGGAGTGGAGCCTCTCCCACCACCAGACCGGGGAAGCACAAGACAGCAAGGAGGGGAGGAAGGTATCCTCCTTCCGCGTTTGTCGGGAGAGGTGGACCCTCGTCCATGGGTTTGGTAGTGCCTCTTTATAAGCGATTCGCTGACATAGGTGAGTAAGTGGCGCAGTGGGGTTTCGAAACCAAGATAGTTCATGATGTCATGGTTTCGAATCTTGGAGTGTTGCTTACTGTTTTCCCTCTCCAGGCTTGATGACTGGCTGAAGGAATCAAAGATAAAATCCTAGATTGAGCCCCGTTTTGACCGCCGTAAAAAGCAGTATGGAGCTCCTTCTGAGCTCTATAGTAATTTGACAAGTTCTCAATCATTATCCTAAAATGTTTTCCTGTACATGGAAAATGGGCAAACCGATAGTTTTCCCAACATACGACCGAATGACGCTTCGAAGATTCCAAGCATGAAAAAAAGGCACTCGACGTGCCAAAATTTTGTTAAATTTTCATGAATCCTCAAGTTGAGGAATTCTATGTTAACCGTTTTAAAGAAACGCTTGCTACGATGAAAACGTTTGTAGTCAAGCCCGAGTGTGTGGTCAAGTTGGCGAAGGGTTTTTACACAAAAATCTAAAAGCTCTGGTTGAGCTCTTTTGAAAATCAGCAGTTCTAATTGTCTTTTGTTTTCCATTCCAAAGCACAAAACAGAGGAAAAGTGACAGTTTTCCATAACCAAGACAGAACTCACTGTTTCAATGTGAGTATTTTAGCACCGACAGTGCCTAAACTCTTGTAGATGAACCTCAAACGTTGGGATATTTCTATGAGGAAACAAGGAAGGGGTGACCGGTGAAAGCCACGACATGGCTCAATGTGGCTTGTATGTGCGCTAAACAGTACTGTTTATGCAAAACAACAACTACATAGTGCACGAGGTTGCAAAACCACAATGGTGATTTCCATTGAGACGAGTTCTCAAACAATAACAAAAAAAAAAAACACTGAACATGTTGCAACAACACGATGACTCACCTACTCGTCGTAACAATACAAAACATGCAGATAGCACAAAACGGGTGTTGATTGTACGGTTACCCGGACGTTGACTGCATCGTCAACGTAAGCGCCAATTACACTACGGGCAACAGCACAAGTGCTGGTCGCAGAAATTGTGTTGGTGTCGAATACACCATTCAAAAAGTGCAAGCTGCCTTTAATCTCGAATGCCGAAAGCATCTGTGATGCTAGTGCCGAACACACTACTCATGGTCTACGGAGATGCAACCAAAGCAAATGCCGATTGCATATCCACGTCGCTGCCAATTGCACCAAGGATACTAGATAAGTCATTTGTACTTGGATTTTTGCTAAAAGGAAGATGTGAGTGCCGGTCGTACTCAACGCACACGCGATGGTGAGAATCTTCAATTGAGGGCTCATCCCACAAACTTGACAAGGGCCAATTGTACTTGGAACATGACCAACATGGGAGATGCAAATGCTTATTCACATGAGTTCCGAAAGCCGAATTACCATGCATGTATGGCGGATGAGTGCATCGGTGAAATCGTTGACAAAAGTACCGAATGCAACGTTGTCATGAACAGCGATTGCACGATTGACAGAACCTACGGGCTACACCTTTGTCATGGGAGCCGAGTGCACCACTGATAGGAGTGCCGAACGAACTACGACCGGGAGATCCTGTTGGACTAGCTATGCTAGTGTCGATGGTACAACACATGTTTTATGATGCCGGTTGCATCGATAACGTTGGTGCCAATCACACCCTGTTACATCCACTAGCAAGAAATAGCCAATGCTTTACCAAATTGTGCTAGCTTGCGATAGACCACTGAATGGCAACATACGAGATATGCGCAAATGGTTCTACAAGCAAGTACTTCAAGCACATAGTTTGAAGCGCCAAAATACATCGTCTCACATTTGCAATGCATCTCCACGATGTCGAGGGTGATCATAATGTTGAATGCTTCAAATAGAGAATCGCCAGGCATGTTTGGAAACAATCAGAGACGGCTGTGGTGATCAGATAGATGCCCAAACAGCATACTCTACTGCGATTTGACTTCGATGTTAAATAGTTATTTGGGGACGACGAATTCTTTTATTCGGCTACAAAGAGAATATTAACATTTGGAAAACGAATACATTTTGTTTATTCTTCCATTCCTGTTCGACACTGACCGTCGCACAAAATCCAAAGCGTGATCGCGTCGACCTGTGAGGGTCACGCAATTGCTCAATTTCCGGTGTCGGGAGGGCACCGTCACCAAAAATCGTTCGCTCCAAAACGTGAAACAGGCCGCTTGAGAGCAAAAAAAAAAAAAAAAAAAAAAAA
>SZWC01009569.1:0-42500 GCA_023375785.1 Penium margaritaceum
CATTCGGTGGCAGAAATATCGGTCGCGCGACCATATTCCAGCACGTTTCTTTGTGGAAAGACGCAACGACGCAAAGTCGTCATTTTATAAACATGACATCAGAAAAACTTTCAGAAAAAGCCCCCTGTCAAAATCATGAGCAAAAGTCGACCATATCAGAATAAAGTGAAAAAGGTTCCCATTAATGCACACAGAATGACGCCTCAAAACATAAAGAAATAAAAAAAGAAGCAAATATCGTAAATTTCAAAAAATGTGAACGTTATCCCCACTCGGTGAGAAAATGTGACTACAATACCGGTATTTTGTGCATATTTTCTCAAATGGTGGGCATGGCGTTCACTGTTAGTCACTATTCACACTTTGTGGGTATAGTGGTCAATGATTAAAAAAAGTGGGTATTTTGGCAGGCCGACGCTCAAATGGTGGGTAAAAGGGAATTAGTCTGTTCTTCATGCTGGATCACATGTATTTTGGACCTGACATGGAAAAAAGTGCAATGGTGCATCCGTCTGAGACGTAGTGAAAGACAAATATCATGTCATGCATCAATGCTACATGGTATGTGGCGGGAACATGACATTTGTTTTAGCGAATCTTGGTTCCTAAGGATTTTATGTGTAACATTGGCATGTGCGTTGTTTTATGTACGGCATTGACATATGCTTTGTTTTCTGTGTGACATTGTCATATGCGTTATTTTTTTTACGGCATTGTCATATGCGTTATTTTGTGCGCGACATTGGCATATCAGCCATAGTTCCGAAAATTGGGTATATCGTGACCGAACCCTAAGAAAAATCATTGCGTACCCACTTTTTTGAGTAGTACTTATTGGACCTGTGTAGCGTGACTTTCTTCCTAATAGAAGGTGCGGCACGCATGATCTGAGGCGCTCCGGAAAAAGTGGGTACACGAGACATTTTTTTGTGTAAAGTGAGTACCCTACTGAACTTTGATTTCGTTATTAAATAATTATTGGAGGAGACTAAATCAATAATACGGTTACAAGAAGGATTTTCTTCGTGCTAAATGAATACGTTTTAATATTTGTTTTCAGTTCAGTTTGTGATGTTGGCTGGGAGAAGTACAAATCCCCATGTTTTAGGCCATTTTTGAGTGGGATTCAGGGCCATATGAGTGTAAAAAACGAAAATTTGACAACACCATGGTGTAATTTCGTTCTTTTGAAGTAGAAAAAAATAAATATTTTAAAGAACGAACCTTGATTACAGGTCATAAATTATTGAAACTGACGAATTCATAGTTCAGTACGATATTATGTTCAATTTGTGCGAGAAATGGCCAAGAGAAGAATTGGAGGCCCACAAATTGGGTATAATGAAAGGACCGAGCGACTACATACCCACCATGTCCAAAATTTAAGCAGGCATGCCCGTACCTACTACATTAGGCACGGCGTGCCCAGTATGGACTAAACTAAAGCTACGATATCCACAGGTCGAAAATAGGAAACGACATATGTCGTTTGGATATGCCGTTTGTGGATATGTCGTTTGTGGATATGTCGTTTGTGGATATGTCGTTTCCGACGTTGTATTCCATGTCGTCACTACATGGAATGCAACGTCGGAATGCTGACATCGTCATACTCCTCAAACAATGACAAACCCCTCTTTTGAGGTGTTTGTCATTGTTCGAGGAAGGGGTTTGCGTGGGGTTTGCGTGGGGGCATCTGCTGGGCCGCGCTACCGCGGGGCCCAACAAATGCCCGCGAAAAAAATAAAACCCACAACCCCGAATGTGAAGAGGGGTTGGGTTTGAAAGTATTTTTCCGCAAACCAGGGGTGGTTTTTGTACCATGAAAAAAGAGTCCAAGTTTTGAAATGGGCGTTTTTGCTCGATCGTGATGGAGCGATGACCCTTTTGTTTTTTTTTTTTTACGCGCAAACCCCCTATTACGATGTAGGGTTTTATGTTTTGTGTGGGTTCCGCCCTTGCAAAACATGCAAAACCTTAAATCATAATAGGGGGTTTGCGCGTCGAAAGAAAAAACCAAAAGGGTCGTCGCTCCATCGCGATCTCGCGAGGGAGTGACGGTCACATGACCCTTGTTTTCATGCTCGATCAGCGCAGCATGTGGCTGATCGAGCATGGCGAGCGAGGACCGGATACCTCGTTCCTTTTTTAAATGAGGTGGGTACACCGTGTCAAAATCTGGACTCGCGGGTATGCCAGCTTAATAGTTAGCACTGTGTGGGTATCCGAGCTATGTCACCCATAATGAAATCAGGTCGATAAATATAACCATAAACTCATTCGGTTCTCCGGCTTTTGGAGGGATAGAGGTCCATTGGCGAGCCATCGATGGTAGGTTGCCACCGCAAATGTGGCAGCGAGTCATTCGTAATGAGAGACAATGAGCGTTCACATAACGATATGTCTATCTTTCACACGGCGGCAAATTTGGTGGACGATTTGTCCATTTCTACAACATAATGTTCACTTTACATTACAACATGAACTTGCGACCTTCTACTCTTCAGGTTGTAAGTCATAATGGATTTTCCACCCAGAAAGAAAGCAGTGCCTTGGTGTTATCTTGATCGAAGCGAACACTTCCATGCGTTCTTGCATACAGGGTCTGGCTCATTCACGATGTTGGACATGGAGAAACTTCGAAAGAATCACATTGGGAAGGAGGAACTGGGTCGTCATATAGTCCATCGGACAGTAGATATTCAAACGTGAACCGCTCAATGTAAAGAGATGATAGATATTGAGACAACATTGAACAAGTAGACAAGACCCTTCTGTAAAAGTATTCCAACCAGTCGAAGATGTTCCATGTCGTCCAATAGAACGATCAGCGTTCCTCTTGAGAATGAATGGTGAAGGAAAGAACGTGATATTTATACATATATTTGCATATCTGTGTATGTAGATAAAGGGAACCCCATGTTTGAACATGATGGGTGTATACATTGTACCTCTTGAGTTCGGTTTTGCAGAAATCATGGTGTTTTGGAGTAGAATACTCTGTCAACCTAAGTATGAATGTAGTGGGTATCGGATTCATTATGTAAAAGGTGGGTACATAAGGCATGTTCTTTTTGAAAAGGGTGGGGAAAGTGAGGACCCCCTGCCAAAAAGTGGGGCTTCTATGCATCTTCCCCGGGGAGTGGATGATGTGTTCATAAAACTCCAAGTAGTGGACAACATGTGCAGAACGTTTTCAAGACGGTGGGTAAAAAGGAATCGGCCCCTTCTTATGTTCGTTCTGTTTTTAGAGCAAATTAAGTCATCTCTTAACTCGGCCAGTTTTAGACCCTGGATGAAAATTTGCTGTGATTATCCCACGAGAGACCTGTTTTGGTGGTTGATGCCCAATTTTTCCAAAAGACCTTTTCATGCCCTCCTTGACAAAGTCCTGTGACGACAAAAATGAACTTCGAGAGCTCCACAGTTTGAGCTGCCAAACAACGGCCGCCTCCACCGAGCGCGTCAAAGCGCGACTGAGAAGGACCGGCACACTCAGACGTGTCAGCGGAGCGTACATAGCCGGAGAGTTGCTTTACTGACATGTCCACGTGTACTCTAATCTGCGTCGTGTACAGTACCAAGTTGGACATGAGCCCTGCTCCTTTGCTCAAGGCCGGGCATGTTTTTGTTGCATTGCAACAAAACAAGACAAGTGATTCGCCCAAACCACCCATGATTATGGTGGTGCCTGTAGGATACGAATAAATAAATATTTTCAACGAATAGGGAAATCACTCCGGTAGTTTTTGTGCTCCCAAAACGACAAGGGCACTGCCTAAGCATGGCCAGGCGTCACCCAAGCATTGCGAGGCATTTCCCAGGCATGATCAAGCATTCCCAAGCAACTCCATACATTTACCAGGAATTTTCAGGCATTCCACAGGTATTGTGAGGCATTGTAAGGAACTGCCCAGGCACTGTCAGGAATTTCCAAGCATTACCAGGCAAGCTTCATGCATTTCTTGGCATTTCACAGGCATGACCAAGCAAAAATGCATTGTCCAGGGACTGTTAGACATTCCCCAGGTGTTGCGAGGCCAGATATTACCCAATTATTTCCATACATTGCCAAGCATTGGCCAAGCATTGCCCAATAATTGTCATGCATTGCTAGTCATCGCCTATGGATTACCCGATACTAAAGGCATTACCGGGCATTGCCCGGGAATTTCCTCGGCTTTACCACACATTGCCTTGCATTGACTAGGCATTGCCCAGATATCTCCGCGCATTGCTAGGCATTACAAGGCATTTCCAGGAATTACCTATGCATTTCCGTGCATTGTCATGCATTGTCCAATTATCATCCAGGCATTGCCACACTTCGCCCATGTAATACCAGGCAGTGCCCAGGCTTTACCAGGTTTTTCTATGCATTTCACATTCATGACCAAGCTTGACCTTGGCGTTGCCAGGCACGGCACGTCAATGTCAAGCATTACTTTCAATTCGCGAGGCATTGCCACACATTGCCATGCATTTCCCAAATATTATCTTGTCAAGCATTGTCATTGCAAGGTCAAGCAATGCTGAGGCATGTCCAGGCATTGTCCACTCACTTCCATGCATTGACCAAGCAATGCCAGGCATTGCCATGCTTCGCCAATACATAGCCAAGTATTTCCGAGGCATTGCAAGGCATTACCCAGGCATTGCATGGTATTACCCAAGCATTGCCGGGCATTACCAAAGCATTGCCATGCATTGCCAGGTATTTTCAGGCATTGCAAGGCATTGCCCTGGCATTTCTTGGCATTGCCTCGGCATTTCCGGGAATTACCAAGGCATTGCCATGCATTGCTAGGAAGTGACTAGGCATTGCCGGGTATTTCCACACACTTGTAGGGATTTTCCAGGCCTTGTTATGCATTTCCTAAACATTGCAAGGGGTTCCCTTGCATTGCCAAGGCAAAAGTTGGCATTTCCAAGGCATTGTCCAGGCATTTTTTTGGCATTGTCCAAGCATTTCTAAATACTGCCCAGGCATTTTCCATGCATTGTCCAGTATTTCCAAGCATTGCCTAGGCATTTTAAGCATTATGAGGCAGTGCCCAGGCATTTTTCAAGTGTTTTCAAGCACGACGAAGCATTACTGAGGCATGGCCAGATATTGCAAGGCATGCCAAGGCAGTGTCCAATAATGTAGGCATTTTAAGGCATTTCCATGGATTGCCCAAGAATTGTGAGGCACTGCCTTGGCACTACTAAATAAATCTTTTGGCATTTTCCAGGCATGACCAGACATTGCCTAGGCATTTATAATCACTGCTTAGGAAATGCCATTGATTGCATTGCCAAGTGGTGCTCAACATTGCAATGAACTGCAAGGCAATGCAAGGAATTGCTTAAGAATTGCCAGGCATTGCTGAGGTGCTGCAAGGCATTGCACAGGATTTTCTCATGCATTTTCAAGCACTGCGAGATGTTGCAATGCATTTCCCGGGCATTGTCAAGCATGGTCTCAGGTTTTCCCATGCATTGCAAGACATTGCCACGCTTTACCCAGGTATAGTTGAGCATTTCCGAGGCTGTTTCAGACATCATCGTGGCATTGGCTAGCCATTCCATCCATTGCCTAGGGATTGCCAGGTACAACCAGGTATTTTCCAGGCGTGATCAGGCATTTCCAAGGCATTAATAGGCAGTGCCAGAAATTTTCAAGGCATTATTTAGGAAATTCTAGGAATTCTTCCACACAGTACCACACACCGCCATGCACTGCCCAGGCATTGGATAGGCACTGCAAGGTATTGCCAGTCATTGCCCAGACATGGCCAGTCATTGTCGAGGCATTTCCAGGCATCGCCGAGCATTACAAAAGATTGCCCACGCATTGCCCAGGCCTTATGAGGCATTGCCAGGGATAACAAGGCATTGTTTAAGCCTGGCCAGGCATTGCCCAAGCATTACTAGGCGTTGCTCAGGCATTGTCCACGTCTTTCCAGGCATTGCCATGCATTTTCACGCATAGCCCATTCATTGCCCTGGCATTGCACTGCATTTCCCAGGCATTATCCAAGCATTTCCACGCATTTCCCTGGCATGGCCAGGCATTTCCCGGGCATTAACAGGCATTGATAGGCATGGGAAAAGCATTACAAGGCATTACACAGCATGGCTAGGTATTGCCAAGAAATTGACAGGCATTGTCAAGCATTACCCATGCATTTCCAAACATTGATCCAGAAATTGCCTAGGAATAACCAAGCATTACAATGCATTACCGACACATACCCATGCATTGCCTGACCAATGCCTAGAATTGCCAGGACGATGTCCTTCACTACTTAGGACATGCCTTGGCATTGCCAGAAATGGTCCAAGCAATGCCACGCATTTTCCAACCATTGCCATGCCTTTCTAGGGATTTCCCAGGTATCACCACGCTGTACCTTGGCATTGCTAGGCATTGTGTAGGATTTTCAAGCATTTTCAGGCATTATCAGGTATTGCCAAGGCATGACCAAGTATTGTCCATGGAATGCGATGAAATGCCTAGAAGTTATGCAGGCATTGCCAGGCATTGCAAGCATTTCAAAGCATTGTCAGGCATTGCCAAGATATCAACAGGCATGTACAGCCTTCCCATATGTTGTCCGCACATTGGAAGGAATTACACAAGAATTACAATGCATTGACAGGCATTGACAGGCATTGCCAGGAATTTCCCAGACATTGCTCGGCTTTGCCCATGTATTGCCATGCTTTGCTGAGGCACAAACAAAAATTGCCCAAGAACTGTCAAGTATGGCCTAGGCATTGCTTGGCATTCCCATGCATTGCCATGCATTACCTAGGCATTTATAAGCATCACATTTTTGCTAGGAATTGTCCACGCATTTCCCTGGCATTGCCAACGCATTGCCCAGGCATTGACAGAGATTTCCCAGGCATTTCTCGGTCATTGCCAAGGCATTGCCAAGAATTGCTCAGGCATTGCCAAGCCTTGTCATGTACTTTCTGAGCATTGCTAGGCATTGTAACGCATAGCCAGGGATTGCCAAGCATTACATAGGCATTACAAGGTGTTGCGAGGCATTTCCCAGCATTGTCCCAGCATTGCCAAGCACTGCCAGGCATTGTCCAGGCACTAGGCATTGCCTAGGGATGGCCATACATTGCCGAGGTAGTACCAGCCATTGCCAGGCATTGTCCAGTTATTCTAGGCATTGTCCATGCTTTACTAGGCATTGCCCAGGTATTTCTAACATTTCCGAGACACTGTATAGACATTTCAAGGCATAGATGAGGCATTTCTAGGCATTTCCAGGCATTGTCCAAGCATTACAAGGGATTTCTATGCAATTTCATTAATTACAAGACATTACCGAGGTATTCTCAGGCAATTTCTCGCATTACCGTGCATTTTCCATGCATTGCAAGGCTTTGCCCAGGCATTTCCTTCGTAGTTCCCGTCATTGCTCACGCATGGCCAGGCAGTATCCAGGCACTGTCAGGAATTGCCAGGAATTGATAGACATTGCCTAGGCATAGGGGGGCATTGCCTAGGCATTGCTTGCTATTTTCAGGCATTTCCAAGCAATGCCGGAAAAATGCCAATAAATGTCAGGGAATCACCTCGAGCATTGCTAGGCATTGCCAGGATTCACCCTAAAATTTCCACGCATTGGCAAAGCATTGCAAGGCATTACCCAAGCATTTATAGGCATTGCTAGGCATTCTTTTACATTTTATGTACGTTATCAGGCATCTTCTATGCACTGCACAGGCACAGCCAAAAATTGCTACGCATTGCTTTGACATGGAGAGGCCTTTTCAAGGCGTTACTAGCTATTGTCCAGGCATTGCCAGGCATTGTCGTGCATTGCCCAGTCATTCCCGGGCATTCCCAAGGCATTGCCACGCATTTCCAGTCATTGCCAAGCATTGCCCGGGCAAGGCTAAACAACCCCAGGCATTGCAAGGCCTTGTCCAAGTATTACCAGGTCTTACCCAGGTACCATAAGTGATTTCTAGCCATTTCAAAGCACTTCCTAGCATCATGGCGCATAGCCGAGTATTTCCCAGGCATTACCAAGCATTGCCCATGCATTTACAATGAATAGCCAGGCATTTCCATGCATTGCCCATGCATGGCCAGCCACTTTCCAGGCATTTCCAGGAATTGCGAGGCGTTGCCCGGGCATGGCCATGCAATTCCCAGGCATTACCAGGCATGAAAAAACATCTTGAGGCATTGTCGGTCATTTCACATGTATTACCACACATTGTCCGAAAATTGCTCAAACTTTCCCAGCCATTGTGAGGCATTTCCAGGAATTGCCCAAGCATTGTCTAGACAGTGTGAGTTAATGACCAGACCTTGTCGGGCATTGCCGAGGTATTGACAAGCATTTCCAGGCATTGCCATGCACTACCTAGGCATTTTGAGAGATTGCTTGGCCTTGCCCAGGTGTTTCCAAGCATTGCCCAAGCTTTGCCAGGTAGTTCCAAGAAATGTCAGGAATTAACTAGGCAATGCCATGCTTTTCCAGGAATTGCCACGCATTTTTAGTCATTTCCAGGAATTTTCCACGCATTGCCAGTCGTTTCCCATGCATTACCAAGCTTAACCTAGGCATTGCCAGGCATTTCCCAAGAATTGCAAGGCGCTGCCCAGAACTTACAAAGGAATTTCCAGGCAAAAACAAGTATCTTCAAGCGTTTACAGGCACTGCCAAGCATTGCCCAGGTATTTCCAAACAAAACCAGGCATTGTCAAGCGTTGCTAGGCATTACTAGGCTTGGCCCAGCATCGCCCAAGGCATTGGCCAGGCATTTCCAGGTATTGAAAAGGTGTTGCCAAGCATTTCCTAGGCATTGCCAAGAATTTCTAGGCATTGCCTGGCTTTGCCATGCGTTGCTCGAGCATGGCCAGCCGTTGCTAGACACTGCCTAGGAATTTTCAGGCTACGCCCACGCATTGTGAGGAACTGGCCATACATTGAGAGACATTTCCCGCCATTTTCCATGCATTTCTAGACACTGCCCAAGCACTACCAAGAATTACCCACGCATTGCCAGGCTTTGCCAACACTTTGCCAGGGGCTGCCCTGGCATTGCAAGACATTGCCACACATTTCCAGGCATTGCGCATGCATTTCCAGACATTGCTAGGTATTTCCATGCATTTCCTAGGCATTACTAGGCAATGCTAGGCATTACTAGGCAATGCTAGGCATTACAGGGCATTGCTTGGTATGGCAAGGGCACTGCCCAAGTGTTACCAGGCATTACCAAGAAGTACCAAACATGCTCCCTTGAATGGTTAGGCATTGCCCAAGCATTCTCACACATGCGAAGGCATTACCTAGCATTGCCACACATTGTCCAGGAATTGCCAAGCAATTCCAGGCATTTCCATGTAATGCCCTGGCTTTCCCGGGCATTTCCGTGCATTTCCAGGCATGGCGAGGCATTGCAAGGAACTGCCTTGGCATTCCCTAGGCATTGGCTGACATTGCACGGCATTTCCCTGGCATTGTCCATGCATTACCATGCATTGCCAGGAATTTTCCATGCATTTTCATGGAATTTCTAGGCATTGCCCAAGAATTGCCCAATAATTGTCCAAGAATTGTCAGGCATTGGAAGGCGTTGTCCAGGCATTGTAAGGCCTTACCACACACTGCCTAGGCCTTGCCACGCATTGCCTAGGCATTTCTAGGCACTGTCCAAGCATGGGTAGGTATTCCCGAGGCATTGTCATGAATTGCAAGGTGTTGCCCAGGCATTGTCAGGTATTTATGAGCATTGCCCAAGCATTGCCAAGGCCTTGCTAGGCATTTTTCAAGCATTTCTAGGTATTTTTCAAGCATTTCTAGGTATTTCCAGGCATTTCCCAGGCATGGCCAGGCATTGCCCACACGTTGCCTGGGCATTTTTTAGCATTTCTAGGCATTGTTCAGGCATTTCCAAGTATTGCTTAGGAATTGCCAGCGCAATGCCTGCTAGGCATTGCATATGTATATCTAGGCATTGTCCATGCATTACCAGGCATGACCTAGGCATTTATTGGGATTCTCTAGGCTTTTTGAGGCATTTCCAGCCGTTGCTCATGCATTGCCAGGTGTTTCTAGAAATTTCCATTTATTGCTCATGTATTGCTGAGCTTTCCCCTAAGCATTGCCCATGTATGGCATGACATTGCCCATGAATTGCGTGGCATTTCAAGAATTTTCCCATGCATTTCCCTAAGGCATTGCACAACCATCTCCAAGAATTTCCTAGTCATTTCCAGGCATTGCTAGGAATTGCTAGACATTGCTGAGGCATGGCAAGGCATTCCCTCAGCACTGCAAGGTATTACCTAGACTTTTCCAGGAGCTTTCAGGAATGGCCAGGCATTGCTTAGGCGTTTCTAGGCATTCCCAGGCATTCCTAGGCACTGTCCACATATTGTCAGACATTGCTTACTACTAGGCATTGCCCAAGCAATGTCGAGGCATTCACAGGCATTGCTCGGCATTGCCGGGCATTCCCGATGAAATACATGGGTTTTTCCATACATTGACAGGCAGTTTCAGGCATTGCCACAATCTGACTAGGATTGCTCAAGCATGGCGACATATTGCTATGAATTCCCACGCATTGCCATACATTGCCTAGGTAGTGACAGGCACCACCAGGCATTTTCACGGGCTTTTCCTAGGATTTGTCAGGCATTTCCGGACATTCCAAGAATTTCCACTCCTTGCACAAGCATGGCCAACAATTTTAGACACAACTTAGGTATTTCCATGTATTGCCATGCATTGTCAGGCATTGACTGACAGTGCCAAGGATTACCAGATCAGTTATTGCAGTTATTGCCAAACATTATCCAAGCATTTCCAGGCATTACCAAGCATTTCCATGCATTGCCGAGGCATTTAAGGAATTGGTAGGCATTGTCCATGCATTGCCAGGGGATTTCCCAGGTACTACCAAGCATTTCCAGGTATTACCTTGGCATTACTAAGCATTATCAAAGCATTGCCATGCATTGTTATAGCTACCAAGCTTTGCCTAAGCATTTCGCGGACACAACAAGGAATTGATGGTCATTTCCTTAACATTGCCATGCATTTCCATGCCTCACCTACTATCACCCAAGCATTGCGGGGCATAACTAAGCATTACCATGTAATGTCCAAGCACTTCCCGTTTTGCCCAGGCATTGCAACACACTACCAGGCATGGCAAGACATTGCCGAGGTATTACCTGGAATTGCAAGGCATCACGATGCATTGCCCAGGCATGCCCATGCATGCCCATGCATTACCAGGAATTTCCAAGGCATTGCAAGGCATTTTCACGCATTGCCCACGCATAATTAGGAATTACCATGCATTGCCTAGGCATTCTCGGGCATTTTCTTGCATTGCTAGGTATTTCCTATGCATTGCACGACATTACCTAGGCATTTCCGTGCATTGCAGGGTATTTCAAGACATTGCCTAGGAATTGAAAGGCATTGCCATTATCAGGCATTGCCCACATATTTCCCAGAAATTTCTAGGCATTGTGAGGCTTTTCCCAGGAATTTTCCAGGCACTGCTTAGGCACTCTATGCATTGTAGAGGCATTTACAAGCATTACCGAGCATTATCCAGGTATTGTCAGGTATTTCCAGGCATTCTCCACGCATTTCCAACCATTTTCAGGCATTGCTCAATCATTGTTAGGGATTTCCAGGCATTGGCCATGCATTCCAGGGCATTGTCCATGCACGCTCATGGATTTCCCACGCATTGTCAAGGCATTGCCAGGCATTAACAAGGCATTACCACACATTGCAAGGCATTGCCTAGGCACAGCCAGGCAGTGCTCAAGCATTTCCACACATTGTAAGGCATTGCTCAAGAATTCACAAGCATTCCCCAGGCACGGCCAGCCATTGCCTATACATTGAGAGGAAATTCCCAGGCATTGTATAGGCAGTGCAAGGCATTGCCACGCATTGACAAAGCATTACCCGTGAATTGACATGCATTGCCACGGATTCACCACCAATGTCCAAACGTTACAGAGGCAAGGTCCAGGCAAGGCATTTCCAAGCATTGTTAGGTAGTTTTAAGAATTACCAGGCATTGTTTAGGCACGCCCAAGTATTGCTAGGCATTGTCAAGCATTACCATGAATTGCACAAGCATGGCCAAGCATTGCCCAAGCATTTCCAGTCGGGCAATGCCAAAAATAATTTAGGCATCGGCATGCATTGAACATGCATTGCCAAGCAGTGCCAAGAGTCACCCACGCATTGCAGAAATTTGCCAGAGATTGTTAGGCATTGCCCAAGCCTGGTGATGCATTTCCTAAGAATTGCTAGGCATTCTTTGGGCATGATCAGGCATTGTTGATGCAATGCCAGCAGTGCGAGGGCATTTTGTCGCATGGCCAGGTCTTGCCAAGCATTGGAAAGCCATTGCCAGGCATTACTATACATTGCCAGGTATTACACGGGCATTTGTAGGCCTTGCTAGGCGCTGTCCACGCATTTCCAAGCATTGTCCATACATTGCCAGGTTTTTCCCAGGTATTGTCAAGCATTGCCCAAGCTTTGCTAGGAATTTTCTGGCATTGCCAGGAATTGTCAAGCATTGCCCAGGAATTTCAAGGCTTTGGTAAGTATTGCCAAGAATTTCCAAGCGTTGCTGCGGCATTACCACGTGTTGTCCAAACATGTCCGCACACAACCCAGGCATTGCAAGGAAAGTTTCATGCATTATCCAAGCGTTTTCCAGGAATGGAAAAACATTGTACAGGCAATGCCAGTCATTTACAGGCATTACCAAGCATTGCAAGGAATTTCCCAGACATTTCTACGCATGCCAAGGCATGGCCAGGCATTACCCAGGGGATGCCAGTGATTGCCATGCAGTACAAGGAATTGCCTAGGCATGGTCAAGCATTGCCATGTCATCGCAAGCCATGCCAAGGCATTGCCATGCATTGTCCATGAATTGCCAGGGATTTCCAGGCATTTCCACGTATTGCCAATAATTGTCGGGCATTGCATGCTTTGTCCTGCGTTGCCCATGCATTGCCTATGCATTGGAAGGCATTGACGGGTATCACCATCAATCTTCCACGTATTTCCACATTTTTTGAGGCATTGATTGGCATTGCCTATACGTTTCATAAATTTCCATGCATTTCCCGAGCATTGGACAACCATTGCCCATGCATTTCCAAGAATTTCCTAGACATTACAAGGCATTGCCATGTATTTCCCAAGTATTTCCAGGCATTTTTATGCATTGCCGAAGCGTTGCACAGTAACTGCCCATGCATTTCCAAGCATTGTGAGACATTACAACACACTGACAGGCATTGTCCAGGAATTGCTAGGCATGGCCAGGAATGGCCCAAGCATTGTCCGGCATTGTCCACGCATACCCAACGCATTGCCAGGCATTGCCCAGGCATTATCAAGCATTTCCAGGCATTGAAAGGCATGATCCATGCGTGACCAGGAATTTCTTAGGCATTGCTAGGCATTGATGGGCATTTCCTAGGCATTGCAGGGTATTGCCATGTGTTTCCCAAGCATTGCCACACATGCTAGGCATTGCCGAAGCATGGCCAGGTCTTTCCCAGGCAATGCCAGGCATTCCCCAGGCATTTCACATGCATGGAAATACATTGCTAAGCATTTTCCATGCATTGCTATGCATTTCCAGAAATTGAATGGTCATTTCCAGGCATTTCCCATGCATTGAACATGCATTGCCAATACAGTGCCCAGGAACTTCCAGTTATTTTCCATGCATTCTAGTGCATGGCCATGGCTTTTACCAACCATTGCCCTGCATAGGTGAGGCATTTCTAGCATTGTGGGGTGTACCCTGTGCATTGCCCAGACATTCCCAGGCATTTTCATGCATTGTCCGGGCATGGACAGGCATTGGCAAGGTATTACCATACATTTCCATTCAAAAAGCCAGTTATTTCCTGGGAATTGCCAGGTAATCCTCAGGCATTGCTAGCATCACGCGGAATTGTCCAGCAAGTGTCCGGAATTGCAAAGAATTTCCAAGCATCGTCACGCATTGTCGAGAATTTCTAGGTATTATTGAAACATGCCCTGGCACTTCCTAGGCATTGCAATTCAGTGCCAGGCATTGCCACGACAGGGCATGGCATAACCAAGCATTTTCAAGCATTTCTCATGCATGACCAGGTATTTTCCAAGTATTGCTATGCATTTCCTGGGGATGGTCTGGCATTCTCTAGTCATTGTGAGGCATCACCGCTCACTATCAAGCATTTCCAGGCATTGCCTGGCAGATCGAGGCATTTTCATGCATTGCCCACGCATTACCCATACATGCTGAGGCATTGCCGAGAATTTCTCATGCACTTCTATGCCTGTTCCAAGCGTTTCCAGGCATTAGCCAGTGATTGCTAGGCATTACCTGTTATTGTCAGGCATTCCAAGGCATTTCTAGGCATTGGCCAAGCATTGCCAAGCAATGCTAAGTATTTTCAGGCATTATTAAGAACTACCCCAAAATTCCAAACATTGCCATGCAGGCACTGCCAGGCATTGTCAAGCATTGCTAAGAATAACCCAAGCATGGCAAAGCATTTTCCAGACATTGCCTGGAATTTCTCAGGCATTGGTAGGAATTTCCATGCATTGTCAGACATTTCCAAGACATTGCCATGCATTGCGCAAGACTTTCCAGGCATTACCCATGCATAGGCACTCATTTCCCATGCATCATCTAAGCATTGCCGAGGCATGGCCAGGCATTGCTCATGCATTCCTGTGCATCGTTGGCATTGTCAGGCCTTGCCAGGCATTCCTAGACATTGTCCAGGCATTATTAGGAATTTCTCGTGTGTTACCGGAAATGAATCTGGCATTGTTTCAGCATTACCAAGCATTTATCATGCATTGCCAACCATCTTTGGGAATTGCTCAAGCGTTTCCATGCATCATGAGGCATTGCATGGCATTGGCCAGGCATTGCGGATCATTCCACGGCATTGCTAAAGGTTGCAAGGCATGGCCCAGGCATTGCTTGGCATTACCCAGGCATTGCCAAGCATTTCTAGGTATTGCCAGGAATTGCTCACGCATAGTCGGGAATTGTTCATGCATTGCCAAAAATAACCAAACATTGCTAGGCATTGCCTATACAATGCCCTGAATTGCCCGCGCATGTCCACTATTGCCAATAATCTCAAGACATTACCAGGCATTTGCAAGCATTGCCAAGTCATTGGCATTGCCACACATTTCCCAGATGTGACCAGGCATTTCCTTGACAATACCAAACATTGCCGAGTAGGCATTGCCATGCACTGGATAGGCATTGCTAGGAATTCCCATGCATTGTCCATGCATTAAAAAGCATTACCATATATAACCCAGGGTTTTTCTAGGAATTTCCAAGCAAGGAAAGGCATTTTCATGCAAGGCATGGCAATGCATTTTCCAATAACTGCTAGGCATTGACAGAAAATACCCAGGCATGGCCAGGCATTGTCGGGAATTATTGGGCATTGTGAAAACATTTCCCAGACATTGCCCAGGCATTGCCCATTTATTGACATGCCTTATTTATGCATGAGTAGTAATTGTCTGGGAATGGCAAGGCATGGCAAGGCAACATCCAGACATGGTCAGGCATTGCCGGGGTATTGCCAATCATTGTCAAGGTCCTTTCCAAGCATTTCTAGGAAATTCCAAGGCATTTCCCATGCATTTTTACACGTTTCCACTCATTACCCGGGCATTGCAAGGCATTTTCAGGCACTGCCCAGGCAATGCCATGAAGTGCCCAAGCATTGCAAGTGATTGACCAGGCATTGCCAAACAATGCACAGACATTTCCATGTGTTGTCCATGCACAGCGAGCCATTGTCCACGCATTGCCCAATCATTCTTGGGCCCTGTCCAAGCATTGCCAATACACTGCCCAGCCAATTCCAAGCATTGCATAGGCATTGTCATAAACTTTCTATGCATAAGGAGGCATTATCCTACCATTGCAAGGAATTGCCAACGAATATTAAGGCATGGCCAGGCATTGCCTAGGCATTTCTAGGCATTGGGAAGAACTGCCCATGCATTGTCCACGCATTGCTAGGCATTGTCATGAGTTTCCTGGGCATTGAATGTCATTGGCTAGCCATTTTTATGCATTTCCCATGAAATTTCAAGTCATTGCTTAGGCATTGCCACACATTTTCACGCATTGGTCTGGATTTGCCAGAAACTACTAGGCATTGCCCGTGCATGGCCAAGCATTTGCTAGACATTGAAGGGCATTCGCGAGGCATTGCCAAGCTTTGCTTAGGTATTGTCAAGCATTGCCCGGGCATTGCCCAAGCATTTCCAATGCATTGCACAGGCATTGTCACGCATCTTCCAGGCATTGCCTATGCATTGTGAGGCATTGCCCAAGCATTGCCACACATTTCCAGGAATTACCGGGCATTACTAGGCAGGCGTTGCCCATGCATGGCCTGGTATTGTCCGGGCATTGTCAGGCATTTCCGAGGCAGTGCTTAGGCATTCCAAGGCATTACTTAGGCATTACTAGGCGTCTTCCAGGCACTGCAAGGCCTTCTCCAGGGAATGATAGGCATTACCACGGCCACCCGCACTGCTATGGTATTTTCAAGAATTGCCCTGGAATTTCCAGGCATTACCAAGGCATTGCTAGGCGTTACATATGCGTTGCGGGGAATGTCCATTCATTGCCATGCATTGACAAACATTGCACGTGCAGTGTCACATGTTATCCAGGAATTTACGAGCATTGTGAGGCATTACCAGGAATTTCCAAGCATTGCCGAGCATTGCCTAAGTATCGTCAGGCATCACTAGTCACTGGCAGGCATTGCAACGCATTGCCACATATATTCAAAGCATTGTTAGGCATTGCACATGGATTTTCAGGTATTTCTGCACATTATGTGACATGGTCAGACATTGTCGAGGCATTGTCAATGTTGCCCAGGTATTACTAGGCATTGTCCGGGAATTTCCAAGCATCGTCAATGTCCAGACGTTGCCCATGCATTGCTTTGGCAATGCAAAGTATTTCTAGGCATTGATTGACATCTTACATGCGTGAATAGGCAATGTCCAGGCATTCAGGGATTTCCTAGGCACTACCAGGTATTTTGAGCATCGGCAGGCATTTCCATGATTGGCGAGGTATTTCAATGTACTATCCAGGCATTGCTAGGCATTGCCCAAGAATTGCAAGGCATTACCAGGCATAACCCGTCCATTTCCAGGAATTCCCATGCAACGCGCAGTAGCCACACATTTCCCATTCGATCATGTCCATGCATTGCTTATGCAATGCCTTGCAATGCCATGAATTGCTAGGCATTGTCCAGGCATGGCCAAGCTTTGGCCGTGCATTGTGAGGCATGGCCACAAAATGCTTGAATAGCTCAATATTGCCCAAGTAGTGTGATACATTACTTGGAAATTCCAGAAATTGCCAAGCATTGCCCACACATGGCCAAATATTGCACACGCATTGCCATGCATTACGGGACATTATCCATGCATTGACAGTATAGCGCACAGCCGGTGCCACGTGGATCAAACTGGGTGGCATGTGGGCGGTTGGACGGGATAACTTGCGGGTCAGAGACCCTCAAACACTGCGATTTTGACCTAGTTGGCCAAGGATTCCGTTCGATATGCTACATTGTTATCAGAGCGCCGGGGTTCGTGCCCGACGTGTAGATGCCAAGAGTGGCTCACTCCTATGCCACGGGGGTGTAGCGCGTGGCCGGTGCCACGTGGATTGAGCGGGGGTCCCTGGCATATGGGCGGTTGGACGAGATGGCTTAAGGTTCAGAGACCTGATCAACACGGTTTTGGCCTAATTGGCCAATGATTCCGTCCAATCCGCTACAGTCAAGCAGTTGCTAGGCATTACCTATGTATTTCTAGACATTTACCCTGTCAGAATAAGTGGATGCTCAAACAAATTAGAGGGTGGAAGCAGGAACAAGAAGGCAAAAGCAGATGAATACATAGAACAAGAGCAATGTGACAAAAGCTAGAAGATAGAACCAATAGCATGGAGTTAGCCAGAAATGGTCGAAGGCAGGCAGGTGATGCGAGGTTTAGGTCTGAGTCTAAAGTAGACAAAGGCACATGAAGTGAATGCAAGAGTAAGAGCAGAAGCCTTGTTGAGATGAGCAAAGGAATAGAGTGAAAAAGAGATTAGCTGCGAGACAATGGCAAGAGAGTGCCGAGCAAAGGATGAGCAAGCATGAAATTGCAGAGCAAAAATACACCGGTGAGGTTCGCGTAACCAAAGGCAAAAGAAATGAAGAGATCGGTCTGGATGAAACTATGGAGGAAATGAACATCCTTCATGAGCATGGAACATACCACCGAACTTGACAAAAAAGCAATGATAGCCGGCTTCTTTTTGGTAACGGTAAGCGTTGCAACATGGTCGCATTCGTTCGAGGATTCTTGGCTCAAATACAATAGCCATGGACCAATTTTTGTGTTACCAAGATGAAAGCAGCATGATTCTTCTTAAATCTGACTTATTCGGGTGTTGAGGACGAAACAGATTCACATTCTGACATACCCCCTAAGTCTTTCAAGGCCAAATCTTGAGAAGGAGAAAAATCTTTTCACATGCTTGGCTCGACCATGGCCCAATTCCCACCTGCTTGTTTGGAATTGACGAACCAACTACAATGTTCCATGAGCTCTTTCCACACAAGTGGCAGGTTCTCCTAGTGGTTGTCAAGTAGTGAACGCAGGTTGGGTGCAATGAGACCAAAGTCCTCACCATATTTCTCTGTCAAAGAGGTATAGTTTGGATTATTACTCTCCTTACAAAAGTTGCTACCATCAACATTGTTGGGATGACGAACCAACAATGTTGAATTAACAGAGAAAATACACATGAAGCTTCCCATAGAGAGTTCGTCCACATTACACAATGTTGGTAGTGGCAAGGACAGTCATTATGCCTGGGACAAAGACGAAATTTGGAATTTTTTTCGAGAATGGGAAAGATGGTTTTGTGGAAGGTTCAAATGTGGAAAAGATGCTTTTCCCGAATGGCGTGGAAAAGTTGATGCCATCGCTGTATTGCTCGATCAGTTGGGTGAGAGCCATTGTGGTATGAGTGCATACAAAGTGGTAGGTGAGTCCATATTTCGTGCAACATGTCCATTTATAGTTAGGTAGGAGCCAGAGGGATATGAAGGTGTTCATACGCTTTGCACAAAAAAATAATCGCAACACATAACGCGCTCCAGAAAAACATGAAGATAGATCAGCCGGCAACATGTAAAGCAGATATACGACTGCTAAGGATCCTAACATGCATTACCCAATCTAACACAATTTTATCAAGATGTTACTCACACTGAAAAGAGCAGCCACAAAGAAAACATGGGTTAGTTTAACACAATGGCACAAGCAAGGGTGGGTGGATCAAGTAGAAGAATAAAGAATCGGTGTCTATACATGTAAGAAGAGAGGATTGTGATTTTGGTTATTGCCAGATTTATTGTGTCATATCTTCTCCCACACTTTTGGCCAATCGTGTTGCACTTTGGTTACTAAGCCACCTCTTCGAGATGATGGTTGATGATGCAATAATACCCTTTCCATGGTCCTCATATGAGAATGAAAGTGAAAGAAATTATTGGGTCTACACCTGTGTGAAAAAGGATGAAACAAAAACTCGAGAAGTTGATTTTTGAAAGCCGTGCACACAGTGAAATTCGTAAAAGAGCGACTACCTTTACGTAAAATCCCTTGGACCCAACGTTGGTAGGAGCCTAGTATTTCTCCATCCACAAGGCCCGGTGACTTCTACATCTCTCTCCTGCATTTCAACCATGGTGGACAGACCCCTCCCTCTAACCGTTCCCTCTTTTGTTTCATCATTGGGCGCTATGTGCAAACGCTAGGCTTGTTTAGGTGCTAGGGTAGTCCCCCTACAAAATTGCAACAAATTTCTGGAATTTTATGCCTTTTCTCTTTTCTCCTTCCACGATGATTTACTCCGGGGACCAGGTTCATAAACTTTGCCTGTCGAGGTGCTTTCATAGACTCTCTGCGCTAGTGTGTCACGACCAGGGGCAAAGTACAGGGTCCAAGGATGCTGACATGCTAATTTCTAGTGGGGTGTTATAGCTTATATTTCCGCACAAGCGTCAACATAAGCCAGAGATATCCATAACTTGAAAATTTACCACACCATTTTTAGCAAGTTAAAAAATGCCATATCTATTTTTATGGCCATACCCGATCGGCGATGCAAGTCACCGATCGAGCGAAGGGAGGAGGGTGATGTGTCACCCCCACTGTCGCGAGAATTGTGATTGTGCGAAGGACAGAATAGCTCGGATACCCAGACCGCGTGCACTATAAAGCTGGCATACCCATGGGTCAAAAATTAGACACGGCACACCCGGCGTACTAAATTTTATGTATGGCATACCCATGAATACTACGTCTGCTCACGGCGCATCCAGACCGTTAAAAAAACAACGGCATATGGGCATGCCGTTGCTTTTTTAAAACGATGGGCACGCCGTCATTAATTTTTAGGTAAGTACATACACAATAAAAATTTATTCGCCAGTTGTACAAACGGTGATGTCATCTTTATGAAGAAAGTGCCATACAAGGTTGTCGGAGTGGAGGCGTAAATTGCAACAGGGGATATATTACATGCTATTGTCTGGAAAAAGAAATAGGTACGTGTGTTCGGAGTCTTTTTGCGAGGGGGTAGTGTCATGTTCTGCGTTGGTCCTCGTCATTCGACACATGCACCACCTCGACCTGTCGGAAATCGCATGTACGAGGTAGAACAGAACCCGGCACGTCCAGCTGGCATGTACGTGTCGTCCTTGGCGTTAGCGGAACGTTCGATGGACGGAACGGTCCGTGACGCTGACAGCCGGGCAAGCTTCGGTTCAGGTGCAAGGTATGCCACGCAGAAGTTGGCTTCCCTGTGGTCCCCCCCCCTTCCATTCTGTCCTACCGAACAAGTTAGAACTAGCACTGCCCGTTACGGCTCCGTCCTAGTCGCTCCGGCACCGTGCACTGCCTCGGCACGGTGCCGAGTATGGCTGAGGACGTCCTACACCCAGGTGAGCGGCCAAGTGGGTATCCCCTGTTTTAAGTACTCATGATTCTCATTCTGTACCCATTTTCACACACTATGGCTACACATTTGCTGTGGTCTGCATCCCGTAGGCAGGGACACGGGCAGTCTCACGGCCGCACCCACGGGTCCCCACCGCCTTCCTTAGCACACCCTGTTCTGGATGAGCTTGGTGTCTCTTCCCCCCTTCTGGCTGTCGCCTGATTTTTCATGCAAGACTGGACACTGAAGTCGTCGTCATCTTGTCATCGCCCGAGAAGCCTGCCGTCCCTAAGCTGCAGCTAGGCCGTTGTGGGGACGAACCACTGTAGGGTAAAAGACCTTGCGTTAGCTCGTCCCGCTTGCACTTGTTCCCAATTTTTTTGTGGTGCTCGTTCAGTCCCTCAGTACTTGTCATATTTTTTGCGTGATTTTTTGCAGTGTCGTCGGACGATGAGCCGGACAAAAAAGAACCAAAATACACCGAGGTCGATGGCGCCTTCCCGGGTGGCATGGAGTTCGAGGACATGAGGGAGTGTCGTCGGGCCGTGGATGACTACTTCATCAATAATCGCATGAACGTGTGGTGGTTGCGGAGTGAGCCCACCAGGTTCACAGCTCTCTGTTCGCAGTTCAAAGAGAAGGACTGCCCGTGGATCTTGCGTGCCCACGTGTGCATGCAAAGTGGGATGGTGAAAGTTTCTGAGTGGAAGGATGGACACCAGTGTGTCCCTAGAGTTGGTAGCGGCCGTGGAGATCCGGCAAAGACCGTCAAGTGGGTGTCCCGCCATATCTCTGCCACGTTGCAGAAGAACCCATGCGCAAAAGTAACAAGCCTAGAGGCAGTCGTCAAGAAAGCAACCGGCAAGGATGTCGACCGCGAGAGCCCCTACCGCGCAAATGTGGTGGCACAGGAGAAGCTTCTAGGCTCTCAGACCATGTCATGGTCCCTTTTTCCCGCGTACACACAAGAGGTTAACTACGTCTACTTGTTTTGTTTTTTCCCTGCCTTTGTTTGTGGATGTATTTGACCCAATGTCGTGGATGGTTTTTTGCAGCTCACTGGTCACAACCGCAACGCGCACGCAGTCGCTGAGGCGATTGATAGCAAAATCTTCTACCGTGCCTTTCTGGCCCCTAGCGCTACAGTCCTCAGTTTTCAGCACTCCCGTCGCACGGTGACGATGGATGGGACGTTCCTAAAGAACGGCCACAACCAGACGCTCTAAGTGGCGTAGTACTTCGACGCCAATGATCATGCAGTGCCCATGGCATGGGCACTGGTGTCCACTGAAAACGAGGAGCACTGGACCTGGTTCTGCTTCCACCTCACCATCGCCTTCCCTACCGCAGCATAGCAGGGTACAGCAGTAATCAGCGACCGAGAGAAGGGACTGATCAACACGATGGACAGCAAGCTGCCAGGTGCCACACACACTTACTGTGCGTGGCACCTTTCGCAGAATGACCGTCAACAGTATGGCAAGCACGCGGGGCTATTGTGAACCGAGGAATACCTGGCGTGATGGTCACACACCGAGCCCTTGGGATATGCCTCCCAATCCTTGACCCCTTGGTGTGTGGGCCAACCTTTGAGATGTCGCACGACCCTCTCCTAGCAGCAAGCCCGCTGCTAGTGACCGAGGTTCCCGCCGTGCGACTCTCCCGGCAGCGTTTGCACCAAGGTGCACTGCAAAAGACTTGTAGGACCGAATGGACGTGTATAAGGTAATGCTTGGAGAACGAGGACAGTTGGGCAAGGAATGAATCCTTAGACTTGGTAGACCAGTACAAGCAATGTACAGAGTCTTTGGGTAAGATTGGCATGCCTAAACAACCCCTAGGCTTCCTTATGTACCAGCCCCTATGAGCCAACCGAGAGCCCCTCAGCGCTCTGAAGCCCTCTGCTAAGGTGTAATCACATTAATAACATATGCATCATGTATTACGCATCGCGAGCTTTCCAACGCACCAAAGAACGACTCAATCCGTGGAGAAACAGCTAAGTTATGGCCGTTTGAGTTCTCCACGCGTGACTGCTGCTGGCAGCACCGCCAGCGGGGGTCACGGCCGCCCGAAGCGCCCTTCCTTGAGAATGCAGCTCCAGCCGCCATCCCGAAGCGCCCATGGACTCCAATGAACCTTGCCTCATTGGCTAAGCGTCCATCCAGGGGCGCTTTGGCTGTAGTGGACGAGAAAGTCGCTCCGCCATGCGCGGGGTCGAACCGGTACGTCTCCTGTTTTTTAGAGGTGCGCCTCCCACCTTTGCACGGCCGTATCTTTCTCGTCACTGTACCGAATGACCCGGTTCTTGGATTGATTTCGCATGGTTTTTCACGCAGAATACAACAGGAGCATCAAAACATAAATTTGTGGTCAGAGTGATGACGTAATCACCGCCTCGACCGGCGGCTCCCATAACATCACCCCCCCTCCCCTCGAGGGCGCACCATCCTGGTGCGCTCCTGGTACGCTCAGAGGACCATGTTGACAGCACCGCCCCTGTGGAAATCAGCTGTGAAAATCTAGCAGTTGTGCTCAGGCCCATAGCCGAGCCATCGCACCAGGTATTGCCACCCGTTACCGCGCCGAAGGTGCCCGAGAATCTTTTCCACCACATACTCCTCTTCACCCTCCACCAAGACCGGTGGAGGGGGAGCCTGTCCCCGCGCCGCGAACTGCACATCCGGCTCCATGTAGGCTTTGAGAATAGAAGCGTGGAATGCAGGATGGATCCCGTAGTGGTCCGGCAGCTGCAACTCGTAGCTCACTGCGGACCGCTTCTCCTTGACAGGAAAAGGGTCCACCCACCGAGGCTTGAGCTTGTCGCTGCCCACCCCCGCCAGCTGCAGGTTCCGTGAGCTCAGTAGCACCTTTTATCCCACCGAGAACTCCTCGGATGTCCGGTGCTTATCCTCATGCCGCTTCATCTGCTGCTACGCCTTGTGAAGCGCATCTCGTACGCCGTGCCACACCTCCGTGAAGTCACTTGTAAACTGCTGTACAACAGGTAGGTCCGATCCTGTTGCCATGTCTGAGGGACATGCAGGCTGTACCCCATACACTACCTCAAAAGGAGACCGTCCCATAGAGGCATGCACTGCTGATTTGTAAGCAAACTCAGCCACCAGGAGGTTGCATTCCCATCCCTCGCCATCTGGCTCCAAGATCCCCCGTAGCAGCTGCTCCATGGTCTGATTGGTGCGCTCAATTTTGCCATCCGTTTGGGGATGGTAGACCGATGAAAGAGCCACACAGGTGCCCGGCTTCTTGAAGAGTTCCTCCCAAAACCGGGAGGTGAAGCGCGGGTCGCGGTCCGAGACCATGCACTTCAGCACCCCGTGAAGTTTGATGACGTGTTACAAGAGGAGTTCAGCCGTCTCTGCTGTCGTGACCTTCTCCGCACATGGAATAAAGTGCACCATGTTGCTGATTCGGTCCACCACCACCAGCACCATGGTATTTTCCGTTGCATTCCGTGGAAGACCCCCCACAAAATCAAGTGAGACGTCCGTCCACGGACGTTTCGGCACTGGTAGCGGCTGTAGTTCTCCTAGCGCCCGCGACCTCCGTGACTTAATCCTTTGGCACGTGTCACAGTTGCTCACATACTCCTTGCAATCTGCTCCTATTGTCACCCACCAATATTGGCGTACAAGCGTCTTGAAGGTCTTGTCGTGGCCGAAATGACCACTGCAGTGCGAGTCGTGCGCCTCTTCCAACAGCGCTTGCCACAACGACGTACTCCGCAGCACCACAATCTGGTTCCCCTTCTCACGTTGCCAATATTGGCCGTCCCACTTTCACCACGTCACCGTCCTCCCGGTAAAATCCTGGTCCTCCGCATACCCATGCGCTAACAGGCTGCGGATGATTGGAGATCCCGTCAGTACCGTGATCAGATGCACGTCCAAGTCCGGACGATGCGAAAACGGTTCTGCTAGATTGATCCTCCTTGGTTTTTACTGGATCTCGTAGTCGAAGCCACCCTCCAGTAGCTCCATCCACCGTGCTTGACGATGACTCAAATTCGGCTGCGACTTGAGGTACTTGAGCGCGTAGTGGTCCGTGTGTACCACACACCACCGCGCCTCAAGGTAGCACCTCCACTGCTTGAAGGCCTGGACCACCGTGAACATCTCCTTCTTGTGGATCGGGTAGTTGAGCTCAGTCCCTTTCAGCTTCTTAGAGTAGTACGCAGTGGGCTGCAACCCCTTCCCTTGGTCCTGCATAAGCACCCCGCCGATCGCATAGTCGCTTGCATCCGTCGCCAACACGTACTCCTTGCTCGTATCCGGATGCACCAACACCGGGGCTTGACACATGGCAGCCTTCATTACACCAAAGGCTTGCCCCTCCTTTGCATCCCACTCCCATTGGTACCCTTTCTTGAGCAACTCTGTCAAGGGTGCTCCCATTGCCGCGTGCTCCCTGATAAACCTCCGGTAGTAGTTCGTAAGATCCAAAAAAAACCTGGATGTCTTGCACGCACGCCGGCTCTGGCCACTCCTTCACTGCTTCCACAGTTTTTGGGTCCGTGCGGATTCCCCTCCCGCTGATAATGTGCCCAAGGAACTCCACCTCCCGCTTGACAGATTCACATTTGCTGAGCTTGGTGAACAGCCGCTCTTTTCTCAGCACTTCAATCACCGTTCGCAGGTGCTTTTGGTGCTACTCCATTGTCCGCGAGTAGACAAGGATGTTGAGGAAGACGACCACGAACTGGTCCAAGTAGGGATGGAACACCCGGTTCATCAGCGCCATGAACGTAGCAAGAGTATTCGTTAGTCCAAAAGGCATCACGAGATACTCAAAATGTCCATAGCGTGTCCGAAACGCGGTCTTTTCCACATCCTCCTCCCCAATGTGGATTTGGTGGTACCCCGACCTCAGGTCCAGTTTGCTGAAGACGCGCGCGCCTCGAAGCTGGTCGAATAACTCCTCGGCTCGTGGCAGCGGGTAGCGATTCTTCACCGTGATGTTGATGAGCGCCTGGTAGTCCACGCACATCTGCAGCTCTCCTGATTTCTTCTTGACGAACATCACCGGCACCGCGTACGGAGATACCGACGGCCGAATGAAACCTTGGTCCACCAACCCCCCCAACTGCTTCTTGAGCTCCGCAAGCTCTGCGTCGCTTATGCGGTTGTAGTACCGCACCGTTGGTGACGAACCTGGCACCACCTTGATCTTGTGGTTGATGTCGGGCCACGGTGGCAGCCCCTTTGGCAACTCCTCCGGAAAAGTGTCCCCGAACTCCTTGAGTACCTCTCCAACACCGGGAGGCAACTCTGGAGCTCCCACACCTTCTACCGGCTGCTCCTCCGCTGCTTCAACCGCTGTAATCTACTGCCATGCTGCTTGTTGTGGACGCACCCATGCCAAGTAAAATTGGCCACCATTGCGCACGCTCCGCTTCAGCTGCTGCAAGTTGATGACACGCAGCTGCTTCCCCACTTCCACCACTTCCGACTCCTTCCCCTCACCCGCCACAACGGCAAAGTGAGATTTTTCCCGCCCGCCTTCATGACTTCCCGATTGCACCTCCAATCCACCTCCGGATTCCAGGCGTGCAACCAATCCCGGCCGATCAAGCAATCATAATCATCCATAAGGCAAGTGTAGAACTCCATGTCGCACACCAACTCACCCATACGGACCTTGTGCTTGACGAGAGGCCTCCCGCACTCCACCATTCCGGACACCTGTCGCGCCTTGGCTGACGTGCGAGCTCCAACCTCGTCGCCAACTTGTCGTTGAAGAAGCTATGGCTCACGCCGCCATATAGCAGACCGTCTAACTTCCTCCGACCCTTGAAACTCCCCTCCGGAATCTCAAGAACCAGCTCTAGGATGATCCCTAGAAACTGTCGGGTCTCACCTTCATTCCGCAACAACACTTGGAGCAGCTCCTTAATTGGCAAAAGCCATTCAGGGCTGGTGATGTCCCTTGCAGACGAAAGACTTGCAGCAGTAGGTCGTCCCCTCCTCACTACTGCTGCCCGTTTCCCTGCTGTGCCTTTCGCTTGGGGTGATCCCGCTTGCGATGACCCTCCTCACCACAAGCCCAACACTTGCCTCTTGGTCCTTGCTGCCCGCTCGCGCCCCGCTGCCCGGCTTGGATTGCATCCACCTCCATGGGCACAACCTGACCCGACTGCTCCACCCATGGTTGTGTTGCATAGCTGGTCCAGCGCGCATTGTAGCCTACCGCGTCGATGTGCTCCGCCGCTGAGACCAAGTCCGCAAAGGTCCGCAACCCAAGCACCGCGAGTTCACATTGGACGTGCGGCTTCAGGCCGTCACGGTCAGTTGTACGCCTCCGTGTCCAAGAGGTCGTCGATCAGCGCCGCCAAAGCCATGAAGCGTGTAGTGTAGTCCTGGACCGATCCGCCTTGCTTGACGTATTTGATCTTGTCACGTGCGACCCGGCTGTCGTTGAGGAGGTCGAAACGCGCCTGGAGCATCGTCTCCAACTGGTCCCACGTCTCTGGCTTCTCCGTCAACGCCCGCGCACCGAGCTGCACTTCCCGTCCCAGCGACATACTCAACAGTGGCTGAAGCCGTGCCCCGGTCCCCAGCCCGTCCGGCAACCCAACGGCGTTCCGCCGGCACAATGCCGACCACCATTGCAGCGCCATTCCCTGGAGTAGAGTATGTGCATAATCCAGTCTTGTGGCGTCTTCTCCCACGGGAACGCCCAACGCCGTGAAGTACTGGTTCACCGTGAAGAGCCACTGCCACGCATTGCCCTTGCCGGTGTAGAACTCTGGCTCCTACTACTTGGGACGCCAAAAGCTAGGTGCGGATGCCAATGCAACACCCCCCAACGCACTGATCCCTTGGCCGACGTACCTCGCCTATCCCTCCGCGCACAGCTGCTGGTTCTCTTAGCGCAACTCGTCAAGAGCACGCCGAATCTCATCCATGAGATAGGCCTGGTCGTATGCCACGGCTGCCATGCTTCCGGTTGTGACGAAAAAAATTTGGCCAAAACACGGGGCATGCCACATTGCGGCTGGGATGATGTTCCGGAGGACTACTACGACGAGGAAGACAACGAGGGGTTTTGAATGGTACGTAAACGTCTTCCATTATTCCATGTTTTCCATGCCTGAATTCATTAATGCATTGCCTAACACTTGTCGTTGTCCTGTATCCATGCTGTGCAGAACAGGGGAGTGCCACTTCACGGGGCCCGGCATCATTTCCAACACCTGTTCAAGATCAAGATCAATGTTACCAAGTAGAAAGAGCCAGATAGCATGTGGCCAATATCAGTTGGACCCTTGGCTATGGGAGACATTTTCAGGCAGTTTGCGTGCTTGTCAGAGTGTGTAGTCATGTTTCGAACATGTAACTGAAATGTAATTTAACCTAAAAATGTAATTGCATACCCATCCTGCTGTATAAAATAGACTTGAAGGACATTGTGCTCATTCTTTGTCACCAATTTCAATATTAAACCAACTAGGCGTTCGCCATGGACTGCACAACAGAGTCTGAGCTCTCGTTTGTGACTCGTTTGGTACTTGGCGTGAGTGGAACATGCTTGATTTCAAGGATATGGGCCGGCAACAAGCCAACACACATCATTAAGATGTACATGTGCCCGTGCCACAAAGGCCAGGTGATGGAAGACAACGGAGAAGAAGTAAGAGTCAACTAGGGAGGTCATTGATCCCATCGGTGACGTGTTCTATGATGCATTAGAGGAAGTTATGGACGAACCATGCTTTGCACGTGCCTATGGCATTCCTGTGCCAGGATATCATGTAGGCCAACTCTGCCCTGCCTGTGAGGTCATGGCATGGATCTTTTCACTGCCACCCACCTTTCAGAGCTGGTTACTTAGTGGGATACCTGGGCAGTAAATGCAGGTGTAAGCAAAATATTCAACCCAAACTATGTCCATGCCTACAATTGCTTCTCCAGGTTTCTGGAGCCATGTTCACTGTATTGTTCTTTTGTTCTTTGTGTTGGCCATGCCTGTGTTGAAAGTAGTGGACACCACATGAATAATAATCAAACAACTGAAAATTTTGTACCCAAACGTGTTACATCGCATGTTTTACTTCGTGTGTAAAGTGAATGAATGCTCACATGGCCGAATGTGCATACTACAATGACAAATGGGCATCACATGATTAAAAAACGAGAATTTTTAAGTAGAACACCATGGGGTCACATATGCGATAATGTGATAGGATGCATCTGCACCCACAGCTGCCAATCACTTTTGGCATACAATGGGCGACTAGTTGGAGCCCGCAAACCCAAAATCCAACACATGGCGTGAGGACTGGGCGGTGCATGGTCATACATGGCGTCCCATTGAACCTTCACTTGGCGCCAGGCAGCCTCGGCCTCATCGCATGTTGGTTTGGGCGGACTGGGCATGTCCACACCCCATGGACCGCGTCGAGTGTGTTCGATGTCTCCCCTGCCGACATTCGGAGGTAGGGGACGGTCTACGGACATCGAGTCCACGTCACTCGTGGATAGGTCTCACCCTATCGCACAAGTAGCGCGAACAATTGCGAACTCACAGGTGAAAGCTGCGAAAAGGGTCGGTTTTTACGTTCAACTGGCGTCCATTCACGCGGTCAGCAAGGGGACGCCGCACTGCGTGATGTGCGTGGCGGTGGCCGATGAACCGCACGTTGGAGCGGATGCCAGTCGTCGACGGTCTGACCAATGGCGATGCTCAGCGGTGTTGTCGCCATTGATTGTACTCAATGTAGCCGAACGGACAGCTAAGTTTTTTTTTGGCGAGTACGACAAACAGTCGCATACACATCCGGCCGACTAACCACTAGGTTGCGTTCGCTTAATGTTCACCATTCGGTTGTATACGTTGTGGGTATGTGGTGATTAATTTTAGGTGGTGTGGTATGCCAAGTCAAATATGTCAAACTCGGATATGTCGTCTTTAATATGGCAGATACTGGATACGCGGATCCAAAAATGAAAGTGGTCTTGGTATCTGGTTCTATTTTGAGCACATGCGGGCACGACAACTTAAAGTTTGGACATGGTGGGTATCGAGTTGCTCGGTCCTTGTGCGAAATGCCTTCTCTGGATTTTTTTTTGGAGAAGAAGACTTATTTCAACACATTCACACCACTTTCGAACCCTACCCTGAATTACACTCAGGGTTTTAGGGTTTTCTTTTTGCGCGAGCTCCGGGCCCGGGCAGGTTCCCTTTCAACGCATTGGGTGTTTTGGACCCCCCACTCAATTCATCAGAAAACCTTTACGAGAAAAGTCACAAACCCTCTGTTGAGGGGTTTGTGATTTTTATATCATGTATGACGATATCGACATGCGATCGCCTGATGGCATGCGGCGTCGACATAGCGGGTTCATTTGGATATAGCGTATTTTTGGCATGCTCGCTTGATATAACGTTAAGGAAGAGCAAAAAGGTCCCAAATTTGGATAGGATAAATTTGGGAGAGCTGTCTAGTTCAACCCCCCTCTCGACGAATTCGTACTTGGATGATGCCATAGCACTTCCTAGATACTCGGTGGGGCCTGTATTGGGAGCGCCCTCCCGTCGGATGCCCGTGTGAGGGGTAAAAACGGTCATGTTGACATCGGTCAATCTCACGCATGGGTCAACGGTGAGCGAAACCGACAGATGGAATAATAGATTCTTTTGTCGGTTTCCTACACATCTCACCGCCGGTGAGATGTGTCCAAAAAGCACCAGAGCAGAAACATTGACGAATCAGGAACGTAACATACCGTACTGGATCTTACTTTCGTGCAAATTAATTATTTTCATTCGCCCATGCGTCACCTTATTAATTTCTAAGTCGTTTCGAGTATCACTCTTAAAATTCCTGTCCAGTTGTTTCAAAATTCGCTCAACATGTTTCCTGTTTATTTTCCTTAAGTCGAGCTCGACCCTCTCTGTTTTTGCTTCGCATCGAACGTTGGAGCACCTGTCGCGGGCAGCCGTCAGATTGCGCAGCGCAATCTGGCGGCTACCAACGTCCACGACTCGAACACTCGAACCTCACAGAGCGAAGTTCGAACGGCCAAAGCACAAAGTGCGTGCTGGGTCTTGATCAGTGGGCGAAAGCAAAGGCCCATGATTAAATCACAGACAAGGATGGGCGACCACCCCAGTAATTAAAAAATGCCATTTTTTGGGTGAAAGTAAGAATCACTAAATTCGGTTTCAAATTGTGAACGAAAGTGAAGGACAGTACGGTACTCGTCGCGGGCCAATGAGAATGGCCGCATGTTCTAGCCGATCTGTGCGTCGCATGTTCCTCGCGGTTAAGGTATTTATGGGCACTGTTCGACGATGCATGTGAATTGGAGCTAATTCGACGCAAAATTTTGGTGAGCCGGCAGTTCAAACACCAATGTCGCCATCGAATAGCGATGCCGGTAATGTCGCTGTTAGATCAGTACATGCGACAATGGATACCGCCGGTAGCGGGTCCGCTTAGGTATACGGCTCGGTAAGAGGCATAAAGCAAACATGAGAATCCAAAGTCGACATTTTCCTTGGTGCAGTGTGCAAAACTGACACCTACCCTCGTCGTGATTTGGACTCGTCACTTGGCGTCCAGGCGGGCCGCAAACAGCGCAGCCCCAATAAACTCGCCCATTTGGATATGGTGTGGTTAATTTGCGAAACGTGGATATGACGATTGTTATCAAGAATTCTCTGGATATATGGACATTCCCCGATTTCGAAAGGCACCTAGAATGCAAATAAAATTGCGCTATTGAAACATGCCTAGGCCGGGGTCACAGGCCATCAGATGGGCTTTAAAAAAAAGCGCGGGAACGACAAAATTAAATCGGACGGATTATCTGGAACGATTCACTGGCCATCACGGTCACACGCCATCAGCCATGCTGATAGGTAAAAAATCAGGTCTTTCCCGCCACTAGTTCAAGTTTTTATTTTAAAATGGGTCAATGGGTAACGCGACTTTCGCCGTCATGCGAAACAGGCAGGTGTTATCTGACCCGAAGACGGGTCTTTTTAATTAAAATTTGCCAGTTTCGCGCGATGACGAGGTCGGCCCATCAGCGCCCATCGACCGAAAGGGTTGATGGGCGTTGATGGGCAGTAACGTGCGCTGACAGCCAGGTGGAGCTGTCGGTCACGCTAGGTCCATCACCATCACGGTCAAACGCCATCAGTTTAATGCGGTTTCACGACCAGTTGTGGCGGTGACGAAGCTGGCGCGAAGATGTCAAATTTTTAGAGCCAACTACGAGGGCGGTGAGCGATATGAAACTTCGCGCTGGAACAGACGCCATCAGCCGGTTTTCGTCGTCTAATTTTCAAGCCCATCAGTGATGGCCTGTGACCCCGGCCCTAGATCGCATTGGTGGTGGGAAGGCTTTGCACTTTTTGCGCGCCAGCGCAGCAGATCAGCCAGCACTGCATCTCTAGATAGTCCATGATTTGCTAGGACTCCACAAACTCTTGTCGGAAGTCACCCGCTTGAAGCGGAAAGTGAAATTCCTTTCGTTTCAACCACCGAGGGTGACTCGACTGTGTCCCAAACGAATGATATTCAACCTGATGGCTGCGGCTGGTTGGTAGATCAAATCTACTTTCGAGACATGTCTATTCAAATTTGTCGAAATCCGGACACTGTAGCGATGGGTTTATGACCGAGATGAATGCCCTTTTCCCTCACGTACAAACTTTTCGACTTTGATGCCATCCCCTGATCGTTAATAGATCTTCGAGGGAAAATCTCTCTCCCGACCATTGAACGGGCGCTTTTTCCTCATCCGAATGCACAAGGTACACAAAGGGTGCGGCTGATGGTGGTTGGATTTCATAGTTGAACGCTACCGGACACTGGCCTTGCTCAATGTTGTTCAGGACTTCGGAAGTCCACAAGTTGCTCACTGCCTGTTATAGGTCGTTCGCCTGCAGTAATGTCCAGAGGGTTTTCCCCCGACCGCGGACAATTGTCGAACTTTCAACTGCAAGCATCCCACGTTGATTGGTTGAAAGGGGATGGTTGAACCGATGCGGTTCATCCATTGGTGCGCTATTTGGGGCCCGCTAGGTTGGTTGAACATGCATCGCTGGTAACCCATCCGCGTGCGCTAAGGTTGAGAACCCCCCCCTGCAGTACCTTGATGGCGATCAAGGCGAAAATCCTCCGGACAGCACGAGCGCCGACGATGGTTGAACTCGACCAACCACGAAATCCAACCACCACCAGCCATTGCATCCAGTGAAGTCCTCGATGGGGGTAGCTTACGGGAAAAAGAATCGTACGGGGGAGGCTAATATTTGCGAACTCGATGGGGGTAGTTAGAACAGGCTTTGAGGACGCGAAGTTGGTGTCCAAGAACACCGAGTAACTCCCCCCATTGGAGTTTTCGTGAGAGAAACTACACAGAACGAAAAGACAGAGTGGTGAGAGCCGCCATGTGCTGTCCGCCGAATAAAACACAAAAAACCAGTTTGGGACGATCTTCAACAGCGACTAGACTCGCAAATATTTTATCCCAGTTCTCCGGTCACAAACCTTATTTGCAATCGGTAGTCGGGATCGCCGACCACTAGTTCATCCTTTTTCACCAATGAGATAAATATCCCTAATTTTTTATCGAACTCATACATGCGATCATTCCTCTAAGGATAACGCTTCAAGGAAAACCCTTGGTCTATAAAATAGAACGGAATTATTCCTTAGACAAACCGAAGCCCAATCTGTCTACTTAATAAAAATGTTTTTCATTGAAGACTTGGGTCATTGTATTGATTTTTAGTCATGAGAAATTATAATAAAACGAACACAGGCTATCTCCATTTTATTCAACGAACCTATTCATTATTTGAACCTTTTTTGAATTTAAAGATTTATTCCAAAATTATAAACAATTATTTTCCAAATATTATAAACCTTAGAAATAAAATTAATTTACACAATTAATTTTCTCTTCTATACGTAAAAAAACAAATTGATAATATTATGAAAATTAAAACAATGAATAAAATATTTTAGATGATTGAACCTGGTATCTTTTGAAATATAAATTTTATTTCACCTAGAACATCTGAGTTAAATGAAAGTTAAATAATTTTAATTTAAACAAAATGAAGGGGAAATTATCTTGGATATTTTTTCAAGGATTAGATTTTCGTTAATATTGGTGTATAAAGTAAAAATTCGGGTATAAATTTTGTATTAATCATAGAAGTTAAGTCATTAAGTAACATTCATGCATATTTAAATACTTTTACAATATGAAAAATATATTTTTCCGTTTAAAAAAAAAATATCTTAAATAAATTATATATATGCTAAACATTTCAATATATAAAGGTACTATAAATTCATTTAACATGTATAAAATTATATAATTTTCCATAATATGTTTCAAAATGTTCTAAAATTATGTTTTTTAGTATATCCCCTCACAAAATCCCTTTAAATGAAAAATCCTTTGAAAATAATATATTTTTAGTATTGAAAATGTAATATAAATAGTAAAAAAAGTTTAATGATATATTTGAAACATTTCCACCTTCATTAGTGATGATATGAATTTTTTATATTTTACCATTAAATCTCAAAAGTCAACATGAGTCTAAGTTTGTGTATAACATCCTTTAGCGTGCAAAAATTCATTAGTTCAAACTTATAAGAAATTTTCATGCCTTAATTTATTGAAACGGTATTTATATGATAATTTACTTTAATATTTGATGAAATCATTTCATTTTTGAAAACCTTCATGTTTGAATTTTATTTAATTTTGAAAAAAATTACTATGTTATACTTTTCACCATCATTTTAACATTTTTCATAAATCAATGCATAATTATTTTCTTTTAATAAAAATTTTAAAATAAAAATAAATTATTGAATATAAACATTTGCTCGCTTTATATTTAAATAAAGGTTAAAAATTTCAATTTTGATATAATATTTTACGTGCAAATTACAATTGTTTAGTGATGTATGGCTTCGGTGATTTCTTGAAATTCATTATCATTTATTGTTTCTTTTCATAAAGGTATATCAGACAATTTTGTGAATTTAGAAGTCTCTAATTTCTTTTCCTCCGATACGTGTTTGACACAAAACCTAGAGTCATGTACCGAGTCCATGTTGTGACCACAGGCAGAAATTAGGGCCAAGGAGGGATTAAAAAGAGGAGGATACCGATCTCGGTTCAAGGCCTTGGTCCACACTTGCCGAATTTCGGCACGGCAGGAAATGCGGGGAAATGCGTCTGCCGCAGATCCTGCCGCAGAGATTACCGCGGAACCTGCCGAGGACTGCCGCGGTATGTTTCCCGCCACTCTTGTACGTCGCCGCGGACGAGAAGCTTAGGCAAAAAATAATGCCTCTACGGTAGTCGAGGTCTGTCGCAGATCTCGGTCTCAAAGTGAACAGCCAATTGAAAGCAAGCATTCTCGACACACCGAGAACATGCCGTCTGTGGCGTGTTCGCGGTGGCCGCGTCTTTTCTTCTACAAGTCTTTCCGGCTCGCAACTGCTTCGCAACACGTTGACCCCTCGCAACTAGAATCGTCAGCTTTTTGCAAGGCGTTGACCTCTCGCAATCGAAATCGCCAAGATTCCGTAGGGCATTGACTCCTCGCACGCGCGAACACCCCGCCTTCACCATTCCTGCTGTGCCGCAATTCGGCAAGTGTGGACCAAGGCCCCACTATCGGCTTTTGAGGATGATCTGCCTTTTTTAATCTTGCTGTTTTTTTTCCCTGGGCTCCATGTCGTGCGCATGTGCGCAAGTTGTGCAACGAGTGGTTTTGTCGTTTTAGGCTCCATCTTGTCGGAAAGCGCATGCCAGGACTTCTCCTCTGCAAAAACCTGATGGGGTGGGTTAGTAGCAGGTTGATTCGACCAACTTCTAACTCCCCCCATCAAGTTCGCAAACGTTAGCAACCCCCGTAAGATTTTTTTCCCCGTTAGCTACCCCCATCGAGGACTTCACTGCATTGCATCGGATGCCGGATGGATTGCAGTAGACACGAAATCGGATAAGTGCACAACAGGGCGAAGGAAAATGTGTGCCCCAAAGGTATTCCCTACGTGGGAGTGAGAGCAGCAAGGGCGTATTCCGGAAGCGAAGGGTGTGTGCGAAATAATCGCTAACCGGAATCTGACCTCGCCTAAGTTGTTGACCACATGGCCCTATTTGGCTGCGAGGATTCTTTTCCATCCATGAAGAAGATTTCAATCCGAGTTTGAAAGGGTTTTACATCTGAACTAGTATCTACAAAAATAAGAATTCCAAGTAGCTAGTATAGCATTAACAGTATACTTTGCACATATGGTTTTCCTTATAATAGGTTTGAAATCCTCTGCACTAGTCCTCTCAAGCATTGACCAAATCGGACCAAGGTTTGTATGGTACATCTAACAATAATGTTAATCCAGTAAAAGAACACATATATGTACTTTTAACATGTACCACATAACTAATGAAACAACGGATTTATGTATGAAGATAGAGTTATGATTTCATGGATTCAAAGATTTTTTTTTACAAATTATGAATTATGAAATCATTGAGATCCATCTACATGGTGTAACCTTGAATGTATCCTTTTAATCATTTGTAAGATATGTGTACCCAATGCAATCATCAAAGTGGCAAGAGGAATGTTTATAAAGGAAGCCCGATAAAAATTACAAAGAAACATGGCTCAATTTTCTTGAGTAAGGGTTATGAAATTGTATTGGTTGCAAATCATATTAATAACAAATTTGTAAATTTTTTTAAGTGGAGGTAAAGTTCAACAAGTTTTAAGATACCATACTGTCGCCTAAATTCGGAAACCCTTTTCAGAAAGATTTGTTTCGCCTTTTTTTCAACAGACGAAGCTTGAGTTTTGGGCTGCTATCGAGGAACGGTGGACGAAATTGGCCCCCCTTAATTCAAAACTTACCGCTCACGTCCTTACATGGACACCATTCTGGCCTATATTGGGCTGAATTTGCCGTACCACATGCACTGTGAGCACACACAAAGCATGCACTACTGGCGCGACTCGCCAAAAAAGTCAACAAACTCGTCGTTCTCAAACTCAATTTCTGACCGGAATGTTTCAATAACCATGTAAAGAATGATTTCCGCATGCTCCTGAGGGAGCCTGAACTGAATTATGGACCGGTCTTGAAACTGAAATGATTAATTATTTTTCAAATTTAGGCGGGAGTAGGGTATATCATTTATCCATAATTATTTAGAATGTTATTTCTCATCAACGCACTTACATCATATCTTGAACCTAGATATTCACATACACATATAAAAAAATTTCCATGATGGAATGAGTTTATATCATAACATGTCCCTCAGCCCCGAATAGCTTTTTTAGCCTGTAAAAACTTTTCGAAATCCAAACCCGCACCTTTAAGTAGAATCTTTACAATCCAATTATAACCCCACATGCTCCACGACCATGCAAGTGAAGGTATCCTCATAAATGAAAGTCCCTAAGGATAATGCAATTTTAGGCCAACAAGAAGACACCCATATTCAAAGGATTAAAGCCCATATCACAATTGGGATGAAACACGATTGATGAAATCTAGAGGGTGAACCCAAACCCAATGACCGTCTATCATAAAAACATAAAGAAAACATAAGGACACAAAACATTGATGGATGGAACTCATGCATGTGTCTGGATGCAAGTATTGAATCTTGTGCTACAATTTGCTCCACATCCTAACCACCATAAAAGGAAACAATGAAAAAAATCCATACTTACGACTATGAAGAGCAGGACGGAAAGGGGCCTTAAAATGATGGCGGATGGATAGGAACTATTCCCATTAATTAAGATTTTGAAAGGGCCAATTTACCCCCTAAAACCCAATGAGTGCCTTCATAGTAAATAGATTTGTGAAAATTATCTCGTTCACCACATGCCGCATATCATTCTCCTCATAAGAACATCTGAAAGAGATGCTCGTGAGAGTAAATTATATTGATTCCAACCGCGAGTTGAATGAAAGGTATGATATTATAAGTTCGGCCATGAAGTCCTCTTAGTGGGATGTATGTATGTATGTATGTTCATTATAGTTTCCTCTTGGAATGAGAGATAGTCTTTTATGAAGGAAAAATTGATAGGAATAATAGGGGAAATATTGAGAGATGGAAAGACATAAATCTAAGTAATGATACACCTCAAGTGGAACATTACTTAGCTATATGGTTGCACAACTTTTTGAATAGGGCATTTCCATAACCACTTGGAATGGTAAAGAGGTTAAGCTTAGCTGATGGAACTTAAAGATTCACCTTGAAGACTTTCGTTATCTTTAAGGTTGAAGAGACACTTGAAAGTTTAGTAAAACCAAAAAACAACGTCAATTTTAACGAGAAGATGCCACTTCAGAAAAGGATAGGTGAGAAGAGATGTTAATCACTCATCCTTCATATGGAAATTATAAGGTCACATCCTCTCGAGGGAACTCATGGGTTACCCAAAATGATTTAAGAGGAGCGGATGACAACCCCTTTTATCAAAATGTTCATATATAAAATTTTGGAGCGTGTGTACATTTGGAAATTGAATCTTGAGAGGATTCTAAAACTTACTTAATGCATGAAAACAAGGGAATCTCTGGCAAAAGCATTTCAAAGCTGACGTAATATCCATACTACACGACTTTTGCTTTCTTTTTTCTCACATCACAAAACCTATATGAATCATCACCACTTCTTTTATATAAGGGTTTCCAATGGTTATGAAAGGGTTCGTGTGTGGGGTTAGAGAAATGTTTTAATTTAATTGAACAAATTGGACCCCAGTACTTCAACTCTTACCAAGGTTTTGCATGTTGATAAAATAATGTAGTTGAAATATGAGTAAGGGTGTATTTGAACAAGGTTTTCATGCAAAAGTGTGACTTATTCAAGAAAGATAATAAAAGAGAGAAACTTAGGTCATAACTACATTGGGTGCTTTTTTCTAGAAGGTTTCTTACAAGATTGGAGATGTCTCATGATAGACGTTTGTATCCAAGATTAGAAACTCATTTTTCTAATAAAGAATGGCCAAGAGTATAGAAAATGATAAGTTTTTGGATGGTATATGGGTGGTGTATTCTTCTACTCACAAATTGTAGCACAGTAGTGCCACGCTGAACGATCAAAGGAGCCACGTGGCTCGACCGGGGTCACTTGGGATTATAGTCGGTTAGACGAGATGACTTGAGGGTCGGAGACCCTCAAGCACCGCGGTTTTGGCCTAGTCGGCCAAGGATTGCGTCGAATCCTTTACATTGGTATCAGAGCTCTAGGGCTCGAATCCCATGTTGGGATTACCGGAGATGCCGAGGTGGCTCTCGCTTCGAGTGGGGGAAGCATAGTGTGGTAGTGCCATGCTGACCGGACGAAGGGGCCTTGTGGCTCGAGCGGGGTCACCTGGGACTCTGGGCGGTGAGACGGGATGGCTTGAGGGTCGGACCCCCTCAAGTACCGTGGATTTGGCCTAGTTGGCCAAGGATTCTGTCAAATCCGCTACACAAATATTTAAGACAAAAATGTGTTTTCACGTGGATATGAATTTCATTTGGCCTTGAAGAATAGCATTTTTATGTTTTTTGCGATGGAGTATTGGGTGCGTACTAAATCCCTCAAAATTGAGATTTTGTTATAAAGGTCTATTTGGTAAATATTTAAGAGAAGTAAAATGAATACACAAGGCAGATTCTCTTATACATTTTCAAGTCTAGTATGAGATAGTAAATGGGAGGTTTTGATGTTTGGGATAGTAAATGGGAGTATGGGATTGTGAATGGGAGTATGGAATATTAAATGAGAGGTTTTGAGGTAACATATTGGATACTATTAAATTCAAGGCAAGATGACAATATGTAAAAAATGTTTAAATGTTTAAGTTCAATATCTAAACTTGTCCATGGAAACTTTTGTATACAGATTCAAATACATTTATAAACCATTTATATTAAAATAATAAGTTCATGATCTATAAACCCAAACCGTAATAGTAAATATACACTCTCTTAAGACATTTGTGTTATGTTTTGGAGGGAGAAATTTATGTCTTATTTCAACTCTTGGATTCCCTATCCTCTCAAGTTTCATTTCAAGGTTACCTTTGTTTTTATCTGATGGAGTGGTTCTTGAGGGAGCCCAAAGAACATACAATCGAATTTAAAATTCCACTTATGCATTGAAAGTATTTCGTAGGATGCATTATATGAAACCTTATGTTTTAATGATGATTCTATTTATGGAAAGTAGTATCATACTTTTGGAAACATAAATTTGTTGTATTTTGTTCATTTGTTCTGTGGAAAGTAAGGGTGTAGTTTAGGCCAACCTCCTCAGGATTGGAAAGGTTCACTTGATTCTACGCATTTAGATAGGATGGATGTAGGGTTAGAGATGAAAAATCATGATAGCTCTGACGAAGTGGTCCAAGGTGTCCATCCAAGTGATCACATTGGCACTTGAGTGTCATCATTCGAGCTCCTCTTTGAATGCAAAGGCGTTTCGTATTTGTGTTAAAATAGTTGAGCGTGGGAAGAATTCTCTACATGGCTTGAATGGGTGTGTGGCATGTGGGTGGTTGGAGCGGTGGCTTGGGAGTTGTAGACCCTTTTCACTTCAGTTTGGCCTGGTAAGTCAAGATTCTTGTCTAAGGTATGACACATGAAGTAAGTAGCCATGTTGTCTTGAGTCTTGAGTCTTGAATGTAGGTTAACTAGGCTTGGTAGGAAGAGAATAATTGAAATGTAGTGATGAATGTGAGGGGATTCTTAGACAAAGGACTGTTTGAGAGATGAAAGATGCTTTGGGCGAGTTGGTGAATGACTTGGTTGATGGTGGCATAGTGTAATGTGTTCCTTAGAACAATTTGAAGATCCACACGGGCTTTTATAATTGCCATATATCAACCTAGTGTGGTCGTGGCGGTTTGTGGGGGAAGATGCGGGCTTAACGTTCTGGATGTTTTTTTCAGATTTTTTTTGTGAAGTGCAAGGTCTCTGGAATGCTTACAGTAGTCTTTGCTAGTACCCTTTTTGAGTGTTGAAGGGGTGGTTGGTTAAGTGAATCCTTCACCGGAGTTGTGGTCTTGCGTACATGAAATACACTTTGAGCCCTTGAATTGGGAGCAGGAGGGAAATGTACTAAGGGCTGAAGATAAGTGGATGATCATCTAAGCTTGGGCACTTTGAGTGAGGGAGGGATTCAACAACTTGTGGAAATGCCATGTAACTTACCTTACTAGTGCATTTGCAAAGTGCAGATAGAACAGTAGATCATTAAGATATGTTTGTAAAACACGACCTTTATTTTTTCATGCGCACAAAGCGCTCTGATTGTCCATTCCCTTGAAGTTCTCAAGGAGCGTGCGATATTCTAGAGAACCAATGTGTCGATTTTTCTCTGGTTCTCTTTGTTGAGAGATTATCAGCTTTTAATGAGATGGCGCATTCGATAGTCCCAGACCTTTCGCCTTCGTCGTTTTTCGGAGAGGGTAGTTGGTCGTGGGCTGACGAGGCCTGACACGTGATCCATCTCGCTGTTCTTTTTTCCAGTATCTGCGGTCTTTTGGTGCCTCGATCTGGAAGAAAATCCTCTCCACTGTTCAGGCGGGCACATATGTCTACGGTTAGCAGTACAAACCTTTGGAAATGGTTTGCTCTGACCACCGCGGAGGGACGGCGATAGTGCCAACTTTCAACAGGCGACGCATCTTGACGTTATGACCCGACGCGTTTTCAAGCTTTGCTCGAGGGAATGAAAAACTTTTGTGAGGCCGTTCGGCTCTTCCTTTCTCGCCTTCCCACTGCTCACATCCCTCTGCCCAACGGCAAGCCCATGTGCGCCTACTGCCTCCGTAAACCCCTTTGCGGCCTCTTTTCTTTCGCCCATCTGCCTGCATGCTACTTTGCTGCACTGTCACTGCATCCATTGACCATGGAAGCTGCTGCGTCGCAACAAGCTCTGGCGGCGCAGCACGTCTCCAGCGGGGCGTAGAGAGGCACGCTCCAGCCATGGAATGGAATGGCATGGACGATGGACGATGGACTATGAAGGCCGAGCGACTGAGAAAAACGCACCAATAATGCATTCTTGAAAGAAGCACGACAAAGTAGTGCCCCCCAAAAAGCGAGCACGCACGATTGGCGCCCCTCCAAAGCAAGCACGCAATAATGGCTCCCCTCCAAAGAGAGCACGCAAAATTGGACACTTTCTACGATAGCAGGCAAAAGTTGCGCCCTGCAAAAATGGCATCCCGCAAAGTAGCATGCAAAAATAGCACCCCCCCTCTGGTGATGCCACTTCATCCACCTAAGTTTGCGATCCAATGCGAGTCTGTCTACTCTATCTTCCAAGTTTCTATGAGGAAAAAATTGCCATATTTTGGATAGAATGGGA